>JAQIVE010000064.1:0-61272 GCA_034698285.1 Sminthurinus bimaculatus
TTCGAAAATACGAAACATTCGAATTCCGAATATTCTTTCGGTTTTATTCGAAACGAAAGTCTCGACTTTGAGCACTAAATATATTATAGAGAATAGTACAAGGTACAATATAATATCATATAATAATATATTACAGGGAATGAAAAATGGTGGAATAATATCTTTGAGACAGCCAATTGAAACTTATTGATGAATTCTCAAGAATCTCTTTCTTTCTCTCCTCTTTCTCTTGCCATTTGATTTTGATTCGTGATTTGTGAAGGTGCTCTCGATTTTGGATTGAAAGTTGAGCGCTGACTGTGGGTGTGTGTGTCATAGGGGAAAACGACACAGAGTGCATGTAACACACACACAGGCAGGCAACATAATTGGAGAAAGCCTATAAAAGACCTGCTCCTTTACTTTTTTGCCCCACGAAAAGGACGACAAATGACATGAAAAAACGGAGGACGTTGAGAAATAAAGAAAGGACTTTGGGACTGATTCCAGTTTCAGTTCCTTCCTTTTTATACGGTATTCTGCGTATGTTATTGTGCTCCACTATATCATATTATACATTATACAGAGGAATATAAATATCCAGTCAATACAGAATATAGAATACATAGAATATGATTAAAAGGAAAGCGGTCTTTTGATTTCCTCGCATTCATTCGCATTTTCATTCATTCATCGGGCCGGAGTACTCACGAGCCCGAGAAGCAGAAGAAGAATACACACACATGCATTCTATCCTTTCATTTATTAGATACACTCCACACATTGTACACAGCACACACTACACGCGGTACATTGTACACTTTTCTATACAACATATACACATATAAAGTGCACCACCATTGAATCCCACCGTAATGACGATGAAGCGACACAAAACCTGTTGAAGTCTTACAGGTAAATACAAATAATTATTCACATTATTATATGTATTATTATTATTATTGTGCTGGGTGACTGTGACTGTGACCCGAAGCCTTTTCAATGCTCATTATTCCAATCCAATCCTCATTTTGATCATATTGCATCCATTGGATTCAACGACACAAGAGGATATCAATGGACTTGATCACACGGAAAATGAAAAGTGGAACCTGCACTTGCAAAGCAAAGTGTTCAATTCAATCCAATTCACGGATTCTTTGTATTATCCATCTTTTTTTCACCTCCAGGTTGTCAACTCCTGGAAAAAGTAAAAACAGGTGAATTTTTATTGTCCAGCCAGAAGAGTTTATTTCTTTTATTTGCTTATATTCGCCTTTTGATTCGAATTTCGGATCAACAGATAGATAGATAGATACATTAATTTGAAGCGGGCTAATTTCCAAGATAATGATGACACAAGGAAAAATTAAATCATAGGGAAAAGATCCGGTCTATTGTCTATATTATTGTGGATACATTCGAATTAAATGCAAAGATATGAGCAATTCACGGGGAAGAAAAGTATCATGAATGTATTATCTATATAGATATACAGATACAGATACGATACAGTTAAGTCGTTGTGGTGTGGATGAGGCGAAACCACTGGAGAGAGGAAGACAATGTAATCCAGTGATTGGTGGGTTGTAAACGAGTACAAATAATGGAGCGATAAGAGACTTGATGATATTATTATTATGTATCCGCAGTAATATGTAGAATGTATGAAATATGTATAGAGATCCCACTTTACGAGCAGAGGAGATGAGCAGGACAATATGTAGGTAATAATGGGAGAGGCCCAACGGAGGGATCAAGAGATTAGCATTAGTGGCCAAAGTGGAGTAACTCTATCTGGATCTGTCTGTGTATATGTCTGCTTGCCTCACGCTTACTCGGTTATGTTATATTGTAACTGGCACTAACGAGGCAATTTCATGTCCGCCGGTGAATCTCCCATCTCCGAAACTCCCGAAATCATTCCCCTCTCTCTTTCTCTGCACTACTTATACATACATACCAGTTTAGTGGCTTTCTCTGCTCTGCCATTCTCTTTATTTTTATGCCGCAACTAATCGTAAGTGCGTGTGTTTAGGCACATTGTAATGGGAGAAATCTCAGTGGTTACACTCCTACCTTCTCCTCGGCTTCTCGTTTACATGGAAACTAATATGTATGTACAATGTACTTATTCTCTGCCTTGCTTTCCTCGGCAACATCAATATCCAAATCACACACGTCCGCTTGCCATCTTCTCCCTCAATATTGAATTTCCTAACCAAAATATTATGGCAAGCGAGAAACATACAAAATACGTACATCAGAGAGTTACTTTGTGTCGTGAGGAGTGTCGCGTGGCCCTGTACTTTTCTAACTTTTAAAGCTCGTAAATAACCCTATTTAGAGAGGAGACGCATCAGGAGAAAGAGGAGGAACGGCAGAACGACGAGCGAGTGAGTAGTTTTAGACGGTTGTCGTTGATGTTGATGTGGTTTCATGCGGTGACTAAATTCAACTCCATTCCATTCCACTCCAGTCATCCAGCCGCATTTGATTCTGATATCGCAGATTATTGGGCGGGAGTTTAACTCATGCAGTCAGTCAGCGGTATGTTTGTATGTATGTATGCATGTATCATGTATTTACATGTATACAAACTTTAGATACTTTCCCCTTTACTTTTGCCTCAAAGTGTTCAAAGCGAGGTCACATTTTCAAAATGGCTAATTGCCGTTGTCAACTTGACTAACAGTCGTCAACGAGCAGAGGGACACAATAGAATGGGCCATGAATATACAATAGACGGTGCATATTATACACGTGTACATATATGTATACTTATCTGCATTATCAATCTCTATATGTATGTATAATACTCCAATATGATAATAACGATGTTTGACGTGATCATTGGAACGGGAATCTTGGTTTTCTATCTGGATATGACATGACACACGGGGAAATGCACGCATAAAATGTGTGTCCACACAGCACCTTGGTGTAGGTAGTATGTAATCCCTTAAAAACTTGTACACTTTTTGCTCCCATTATTATTATTACCATGCTGATCGTTATTGTTATTTTTATTTGAGCATTATACTTACATACAAGGTTCAGAGTATGTAGAGTCAAAAACCAAATATACAATACTAAATACTACATAAGGCGGAATTTGACTTGACTCGACTGGAATGAACTCGACAGTCGAGGACTCAATCGGAGTTTGTGGCGCGGGTTTAACTGAATGAGGATTTTGAATTTCGGATGGGGAAACTGCCCGGGGATAAATGTTCATCTTGATGGCATCAACACACATGAAGGATTTGTATTTTGTATGTATATTTAGCAATGCCAATGATACTTGTTTCTCGGATGAATATTTACTGTGTATTTATACGGCGGCGACAACGACAATGATAATGTTGATACGATGGTCTGGTATGTATGATGCCGATGTGTGGTTGGGATATAGACCGCTAATTAGTACACTTTTCCACGCCATAAATATCAATGTCGATCCGCTCAATCCGTTCTCGTTGACGACTGACGATATGGCCAAGAGAAAAAAGGGATGAGAGACGGGATCAGTTGACTCGGTGGTATGCTCATCCTCATACCATTATTACCATCATTATCATTGACATATCCTCCTCCAGTTCGCCCTGCAATTATCTGTATGAGGAGTGAGCGAGTGAAGTGAGATATGATATGACTCTCCACTTTTTTCTATTCTCTGTTTATTCCCTAATAAATTTAATGTAATGTATACTTCACCACAGTTCAAAAGAGAGAGAGGAGAGAGAGCGAAAGACGGAAATCACGGAAAAGGAAAACATTGCATATTAGACAGAAGATTGCGCTCAAGGCGAGCACATCAAAAAATGACGCTCGTCACATTTCTCGTCCCTTCTCCTTCACTAACATACATGTACATATACATATCGAAAAGAGATTGTGGGCAAACAATAATGAGCTTTCTCCTATTACACACTTGCATCGCCTTCACTCAAATATTGTATTACGGCACAACCACAGCGCACTCAAATACTGTATACTTATTACATATCAGCATAACAATAATGCTAATAATACTCATCATCATCCTTTTAATGATAAACTAGATCATTTTCCCTCATGACGGCCATTCAATTGTCAGTTGTGAAATGGACAACTTGAAATTTTTCCTCAAGTATTATATTCCACCGTTAACTACATATGTAGATGAAATTCAAATTCGAGTTCATTCAACAGTTTTCATTTTTCATGAGAATATTGGTAATAATTTATTACGAAGTATTTCGGGAGCTTGAAACATGAAAAAAATGGTTATTGAGCAGATCATGATTAGCTTCTGCATACTTATTTCCTTCAAAACTCAGGTACCGCTGCTTTCGGATCTTCTCCCCAGCCATTTTTACATGATTACATGTTCAAATAGCACTATTAGGAAATTTTGTGTATCAAGTTGTAAAATCTAATGTTTAAACTTGGTTTTTTTTGTGTTTGCCCAAAGCCGCACAATACAATGCACAATCTTATATCTTTTACCTCTTATACAATGCTTTTCCGCTTCATTGCTCCTCTTCTTCTGTTCTGTTCTGTTTATTGTTTTTTGCTCTTCTTCTCAATTTTCCAGTGTGGAGGCGGACGAGGGCGAAACAATGTAAAGTGACAGGCGGGCTACTTGATAGATCTATGTAAAGACAAACCACGGATATTTGATAGGACTTAATTGTAGCGGAGATATAATACATAGAGAAAGATGGAGACATCTTGGCGCAACTGCCAATTTTTCCCATTCTTCTCAATATGTTTCTCCTTCTTAATGATTCCTTTGAATTTTTATCAATGAACAGTGTAGTAGAAAGCTGAGAAGAATAAAAAGTTTCATTCTCCCTATATGTACCTTTCTGTCTTGAATCTTGAACTATTTAGTTGCAGTTTGGTTATTTTTGTAGTATTTATACGCATCACCTTTCTTTTCTTCGTCTCCTCCTCCGCTTTTGAACTCTTGTGAACCTGGAAAAGGAAGTCTGAACTGCATCATGTTGTATATTGTATTGTAAAATTCAAGTCGCCTTTTTATAGTTTGCGAAACAATGGCCAAGGTAAGAAACACAACAAAGGCATGTATAATATATGTATATACACACTACACATATTATGCAAGCATATTATATATAATCAAGTATTTCATGTCTTCCTGGAGTCTCGATGTCACTCTCTCCGTATTCGTGGGTTTTGTGTCATCCCCGTCAATAACGAGCAGAAGATGATGGAGCAGAAGAATAAGAATAAAATATAGACAATGGAAAGAGTGCACTCTTTGTCTTTCTTCCCCCTTTTGGTTTATGTGTATGTTTATGTTTATGCGTATGCGCTTTGATTCTCTCTCTCTCTTCTCGATATTTGGCAAAAGGTTGGGCCTCATGTCCTCATGTTTTCTCTGTGTGCGCACTTTGTACACTATTTGTGTGTATTATACGCAGTAAAGCACTGATGTATGTTATATGTTATACAAATGGGACTCTCACCCTTTCATCTCCACTTCTTGTGTGTTTATTTATCAAAACATGCGTCTTCTTCATCATCTTGCTTCACACAATCAAACTTGTAAATTCCCTCACATTAAGTTGTAAAGTTGTGTATTGTGTACATATTATGTTCTATACAATGGGAAAATGAAGACAAGCCACACATTACAGATACTTGCACCACAACAATGCGATGCAGTTTTCATTGTATTGTACATAATATATGTATAATGATGATTATGAGGATATTATTCCTTTATGCATTTATTTCTTTATCTGTATTTATTGGCTGGATTGGTTGGGCCATAACCATAACTGTATATTATTATACATATTGTATTATACGTGCTATGTTGAATATGTATATGGTAAGGGCCAAACCCAAAACGAACACTTTTTCTCAAAAAATACTTGAATGGTAATGATAAAGCAAAAGGAAATTGAGTTTAACATTACCTAACAACATTGTACGTACATCGTATCGTACATGCTAGCTTATATCATTGTGAGGTTTGAGGGAGTGAAAACTGAGATTTTTCTTGAGAAAAATGAGTAAAACGGACACTAAAGACGGTCATCAGAATGATAATACAGAGAATAACTATACAGATATGACCGTATGGGATGGTTTCCTTGATTTTCTATAGTGAAAAATTTGGAGCCGCAACGTATTATGTAAAATATTATTACTATTATTGCTTCTACTAAATTTTTATTCCATTTTTTGGAAATTTGATCCGATCTTGGTTATTTCATTTGGTTTTCATTTCTTTGCTGGTGTGGCTCTCTGGTGTTTGGAGTTTGCTGTACATTGTACATACATACATACATACATAGAGAGTAGGGAGCAGTGAAGCAATGGATGATAATGTAAAAGGTGGAAGCAAACATATTTTTACTGCCGCTTCATTTCAGCTCACATTTTCTTGAATCTTTCTCGCTTCTGTATGAAATCTGGAAGGATATATTACTATATTATCATTATTATTATTATTAGTGGTATTATTATCTTTTCTCGGCTCTCCGCTAACTGGAGAAAGATGTCTTCTGTAGGTCGTTCGTATTCCCCTTCAGTATGCACATATATACACGTGTATAAGGGTGAATCATCCTTTTTTGTACATAAAAAGTGTCTGCATATTCATATCCATATTACATATCCTTATTCAAGTCCCTGCGCTTTTCCTTTCCTTTCTGCTGACGAAGCTCATCTTCATCTCATAAGTGTATATACATATTATGTAAGGTGGCACATTTATCTATCTAAATTCTATATTTTACAAGTTGGGTCAATGATGATGATGATGAAAGAAGGCTGAAAAAGCATGGGAAAGATTTTCGGGGTGAATTCCGCGAAAAAGAAAAGAAAGGACCGACGAGGCAGCATTGCATTGGACACGAAGGGAAAAGAAGAAGAAGACGAAGACCAAGTAGAAGAAGAAGTGGAAGGAAACCCAAGGAAAAGAAGTAGTAGAAGAAGAAGAAGACATGTTAGTTAAGGAATAAGATATACGATGTGGACGGAAGGATCGGGAAGTGATAAGGCCGTATCAGTGGTTGTATCAGTGGGATTCAAACGAGTTTTCTCAGCAAGGGATTTCACATCATCAGCCCGATCATAATCAGGATAAGCGGAGGGAGAAGAAGAATAAGAAGGGCTCAAACTCACCGACCAACACACATTACTCACTTTTACCTCACTATTAGAACATTATCTGGCAATATTCACAGCGAGCGGAGAAGAAGCCCAACCGAACATCATCCACCACAGTCACTACCTTACATTACATTACATTACATTACACAATATTATACATGTATAATGTATCTATACTTATTATTACATTTGTATACATATTTATATACCCTTTTCCATATTCCACATTTTAACAAGACATCACCTTAAAATGCCATAATATATTTTCAGCCTCACATTTTCTATATTTATCACATTTATAACTATTTGACTGGAAAAATAGAAATTCCACGTATGTATTGAGATTGCTGAGGAGACATGCAGTTCCCTATACATACGAAGAAGAATATCGAAAAAGGGATTCCATGCCAATTGTCCAGGCATTTCCACCCTTTTATTTATCTCCTTTTAGCCGAAGAGAGCAAAATACAAAAAAAGTCCAAGTGAGTGAAAAGTGAGAATGTTTTCTTGTACTTCTGGGAAATTGAGCCATCTTTCGTAATTTGAGATGGATAGCAAGGATTAAGATGATGCTGAACTGTGGTATCGTGTTAAGTTGAAGACATGGTTGTTTTGAATGGAGTGCATATGTATGTACAAGAAAATGAAGTCATCAAGGCGACAGAGAAAGAAAAAAGAAAGGGAAACGAAAGTAAGCGCCTTGCCGCAAAACCTCGAGAGAGCGAGAGAGACACAGAGAAAAAATGGAGTGCCGGTTGATCGGTCACAAATTAAAATCGGGAACCTAATGCCGAGTACGTGCGTCTCAAAACACTTTCCACAACAATGGCAACGGCAAGGCTATCCGCCTCTGCCTATGCATAAAATGTGTGCATCAACATGAACATGCAACTCCTACACTACACATACACACACAAATGTGCGCCAAATGGAACAAAATATTTACATACGCTCGCACTCTTTACATCTTCATCATGATCATGATCATCCAGAGAACAAGAGATTGAGAGAGAGAGAGAGAGTCAGCAAGGCAGTCAGGAAACATGAAACAAATCCCAATAAAACCGACACTCACTGGATTAACTTGTTCTTGTTCTTCTACGTACATATCAGCACATATTATTCCACTTTCGTTCTCGTTCTCGCCAGATTTATTGCTATTCATTCCATTTCAGCGGATTATCACACACATGTATGTACCTACTTATTTTATGTACATGTACAATCTACACGCACATTATTTTATGTATATGAATAAGTATGGATGCAGCATGCACGCATGGGATGAAATGGACCATGGTGAAAGGATGACGTGATGAGCATCAACCATTCAAGAATATCCCATGTGCAATGTCCCTGTACAATGTACACTGTACATGCATACATATTATACAATACTTTCCGTGTATTGTACAGAAATTGATTGACTTCTAGCTGGTTGAGACTGAGACACTTCCACATGCTCTACATCTACATGCATACAATACATACAGACAATAGACGCTCATCTCAGTTTCAAGGACATTTTGTGGCAACTCGATGGAGTTGTCACTTGTCAATTCTCATCAATATGCAATACATAGTTCTTATTTTATGTACACATAGGTAACCGTTATGCATTTATGCATTCATTCACTCTTGGCTGTCAATATACACAGAAAATGCAGATTTTTAACCGCAATTGACACAAATAAAAGTGCAATTTTCATTAAAAATTATAGAGCTTTTAAATACTTAAACAGCGTTTTTAGCACAGCAAATTTATTTCAAAAAGTTCAAGTTTAGTCCCAAAATCTATGGAATTTTTGTTTTCATTTTGAAGAATATACAGAGTAAAATTTTATAAAAAGCGTTGCAAATTTGAATTTTAAAGGTCTTTTTACTGTTTTTTTGTTAGTCTTAGACTTGAACCAAAATTTAATGCATAAAACCAATAAACGAATTAAATAGTTCATCACGGACTAACATTTTGTTTAAACTTTACATTCTGTGGAAATGGTTTTACACACTAGTTAAATTACAGAAAACCGTTATCCCCTTTGTTTTAACCCACTTAACTTCAAATATTGCAGACACAGTTGAGTTGATGAGTGAATAGCGGAAAAGGAGAAAAAACATGGTTGTTCTTTTGTTCCTTTTATTTCATGTTTTAAGGATATGAGCATACAAAAACCTGCACGTAAATGACTGAATGATGATGCGTCCTTTATGTGGTGCTAATTACAGTTTCGACCCAGAACTCAAAAACTAGAGTACGAGCTCTTTTTTCTGCTCTTTAACTAATATGCACTAAAATTGTGATACAATTGTTACAATGCTCGTGAGAAATTTATCCACGTACCTATAATATACATGCAAAAGCATGTGCATAAATGCTTAATGTAATAATCAAGCACATACATAAACGTAAGCATGTATGCATACGATATGAAAAGCTATAGCCCGGGCCAGAATGTTGGCAGCTTTTCCTATCATTCAGACAGTTGCAGTGCCACTTAAAGCTCCCGCAAACAGAGTGACGAGGCCGAGTGTTATTCATATGCAAGAATCTAAGTGTGTGTGATGTCGACTACTACAATATGTGTATGTATCATCATATTGTATTAATCGTAATCCTAATGGTGAGTTGAAATGGCGATGATCGTGATGATGACGAGACGATGAGAAGGATGTGTGTTTTGTTTTTTCTGGGGCTTTTGTCTCTAGTTTTGAGAACTCGCATGTTCCTCGTCTCAAGTGTGCTCTAATTACGCGTTGTTGAACACCTCTGTTGTCGAGGTGGGATGAGGACGATGAGTAAACAAAACGACACAGCTATCTACATATGCATATAATATTATACAAACTGTTTAACTAAAGCTACAAAAAGTGCACATGGCTCGTGTGTACTTACATTTGCATATCATATCATATTTTTACTTGCATTATTACTGGTATCTATAAAGCATTTGGGTATACACTATACACAGAACAGGAACATTGAGAGTGAAAGTATTTTTTCTTTCATCCTGCTCATCCTGAACACTCACATTTTGCAGCTGATGCTCTCGTCTGTTTTCATACTATATTTATTCCCGGTCGAGAGTCTCTCACGTTTTGACTCGTTCAATGTTCAATGTTCAATCAACTCTTTGACTTGACAGACAAATATGTCAGAATATGATGAGCTGATGAGCGGATGAATGAGAGAATATTGATAGACAGTAATTTGGTGGTGAATATTATTCTCTCTTGTATTCTGTATACTGTGTCGTTGCTCAATTAATCTTGTATGATACATATGAATATGCATACATAGATGTACACTGTTATTATGCGTTTTGCCTCCCATGATTATGATGATGATTATTATTATGGACAACAAAAGACAGTAGAATAGTTACTAGTAAAATATTCACCTGTCAACGGAATGTCATCACAGGCCGAGCAACAGACGGTCTACAACCTGCCTCTCTTCTTCTTTTTGTTGGTGGTACTTATACACTAGAATTCCAGTTGCCCACTTCCTCTTCCTCTTCCGCATTCTGTTTTCTTCTTTCACTGGACAATAGAGTCAACTTGAGCCCCGAATTTCCATGTTCATCCTATTTCCTATGTCTTCACTTTTTACCGGTTTCTCTGCCGTGACTCCCCAACACAAACGGAGGATGATGAAGAGTCTGCAAATTAAAGACAAAATAGAATGAAAAATATTATGGAGGAAGATTATGAAACAAAATATGTAGTGTGGAACCTGGATAAAGTTGGAACTGAGGTGAAACGAGTAAAAGTCTGTACAACGTACAACATGACATATAAATGTAAACACAAGACAATGCGGTAATTTTCCCATAGCCAAAAAAGGCATCTGCTTGTCCATCATATCATATCCATCGTATCAACTGTCAACGATCAACATCCAACCTACATATTATTTATTATTATCCATACAATACCTATAATAATATATCATAATAAAATAGTTCCTCATGTAAAATATTGTGCATATGATGTATTTCCGATACTTTACTCTTTACTCGATCCAAGGTGATGAGACCACACAAATACAGCTGTGAAAATACCACCCCCACTCAAACTATCTAAAATTTCCACATTGACTGACGAGCCTATTATCGATCCATCATTCGTTTGATTTCCCCTTCGCACCTTCACGACCCTCAGGATCCATAACGAGAAGGAATCCATATTAATACAAGTTTCCCATCATCAAACGTGTTTGAAGCTGCATTTCTGTATATGCATACAGTATACAGTATACACTATAGAAAGCAAAAAATCTGAAAAACACTCGTGACTCATGAAACTCTCCGACTTTGACCACTTGTACTTGTGCTTGTGATCGAATTTCGAATTTGAATCAAAAGTGTTGAGTCGAAAGACGTTATGAAAATTTCAACACCCAGACCGAGAAGGAAAAGGGTGAACCTATACTTAAATTGGGTACATATACGTACATTATACATAATCAATCCGATTGTTTACACAAATTCCCAGGTCGTTCGTTCTCTTTCCCTCGTCCTCTTGTTCGCCCATCAGGCTGTGACGTGTGTTGAAAACTATCAAAATCCTTGAGCATGGTGAGCAAACAATGTAAGGAGACGACATACACTCCATGTAGCTGGAATACACTATACATATTATGTAGGTACAGTCTAAGTGAATAAAGTATAAACACACAAACTCCAGCAGTAGCGGCTTTCGGCTTTTGCTTCTCAAGTGCAAGTGCAAATGCAAGTGCAAACCAACCACTCGCAGTGTTACACATGATGTATGTAAGATAGATCGCCCAGTTAAAGTTAACATAGGCTCTGATTCAAAACTGTCAAACAGTAAGAGTAAGTAGAATCGATTCGAAGGGTTTATTTAAAAAATATGCACATAATATAGTAAAAACTGTACTATGTGGGCGTATGTACGCATTTCATATTATATAAAAAAAATAAATACATATCTGATGCTTACTGGTTAGTTTTAAACTGGTAATAAAGTTGGGGGAGCAAGACGTAATCATGATTTAAATTTTTTTTGCCAACTTAAATAGCCGTCATAAAACGTTATCGCGATGCACTTTGCATTTTACACTGTGCTTAAAGGGGACTAATGTCGCTTAACACTGGATACTTGTGGGCTTATGGAGCTTACATGTGTCTGTATTTTATGTACTCTCGAAAAAGTTTTACGCACATACATACATACATACATACGCGGGACCCTAGTCAAGGGAAAACTGTGTATTGCATTTACAATGCAATTCATCCCGATCTAATGAAGGATGAGCCCCAGTGGGACTCTTCTTGGGATCTTTCCCTCCTCCTACTCCTTCTCCCGCTCACTTGCTCCTTCACTCCTCTCTCTCTCTCTCTCTCTCTCTCTCGTCAATTGCTGCGAATCACGAATATTTGACTGTGTAAACTTTTTGGAGGAATCCTCAGGAGAGAAGAGAGTGAACAACATCATTCATTCATTCATTCATTCCCAATGACGAAGGCCGATGATGAGTGAGCGTTGGAGCGAGAGTGAGGCTTGCTCCGCTTTGCTTTGCTTTGCCGCGGGGATTTCCCAAATTTCATCAACCCCGCATTAATACAGAGTAATAATGTGTAGAAAAGTTTAAATCATCATCATCCCTTGACCTTTTCAACACATCCAAGATCCACCGTAGTGCATCTATCAAATCGCACAGAAATACATATTTGTATATTATATTATAGCCGGTATTTCTAGATACAATTGTTACAAAAGTATTGCACTTTTCACATCTCATCCCCGAAACAATCAAATTCCACACTTGAAGCCTTTATACCCCAATGAGATGATGAGGGATTGATTTTTACTACTAGCATTATTATTCTTTATGTGTCAAAATATTTTCTTGAATGAACTTCTAGAGAAAAACCATTTTCATCTTCACGTTCCTTCTTGCCTTGACTTTGATTTATAGAACAGAACAGCATAGCATAACAGTGTATGATCCGAAAAAACGGACTCACACTCACTTTCATTCATTCATAAGTTTGGCGGAGAAACATCATCGTCAACTTTGAAGCCTTTTGCTCCGTTCTCCGTTCTTCTCTTGCATTTTCTTTCAATCCTTTATTTTTTGTTCTCTTTATTCTTCCTTGAACTCTGAAAGAAGACTGACAGGAGCGGAAATGCATTATTATTGTTATCATTGGCATTGTTGTTATTATCGTGTTTGTTATCATTATCCTCATCATGATTGTATATATGAGTGATGCACTCGCCTTTATTACCTGCTTGTGCGGTAGGAGTAGATACATAGAATGAAAATCAAGTTTGAATGAACTTGAAAATCTTGAAACTGCAACATACAGTATCCATGGAAAAACAAGGGATAAGGACAAAAGGAGAAGATACGAGAGCGACAATAAAAAACAAAAGTGAAATTCCTCATTCACTCCCTAATTCAATAAATAAGTCGGGCCGAGACTCATAAAAATAGCCTTTGAATTTTATGAACCCTTTTCTTTTTTCGGTGGCACTCGGTGCAAGGGATTCATGAATGAACACATTGTATATATTTTATACACATATAGATATACCTATGCAGAATGCTTACATTGATATTGAACTATAAAGGAAAGGATTAAAATGTTTACCTATAATATCGTAATTCGTAATATGAGCTGCTTTTATGATCTCGCACCATAACCGGCGTCATTTTTCATCTACGTCAAAACTATGGTAGGTGTACAGTGTACACTGTGCATATACATACATTACATACCTATTTTATATGTATTTTGTACTTGTGTTTATCATGGCATGGATTTGTTTGTGTGTTGTGCACACATGCATGTCTAGTGTTAGACTACTTATCGACTCTGTGTGACTTCATCCCGAGTCAAGAATCTTCTTCCTCTCGCTTTTTGAGCGCATACATAAAAATCTTGAGCGTTTTTCAACTGGCTTCAAGAAAAGTGGATATGGGACAAACAGCTAAACCCTTTTTATGCACACGGGGCTATACCCGGGTGTATGTATTAAGCTTATCTACGTATAATCTATAGGTATATAATGGAGAAGAAAATAATATAAAGAATAGGAAACTTTGGTTGTGAGTAAACACTGTAAGTACATAAAAATAGTAAATAGTAAACAAGTGATCATGATCGCCATGATCCAAAATATGTACATATTTCCCCTCGTTTTTTCCCATCTGTTTGTCTGGGTTATATAATATGCACGCTATTTATTAATAGCTGGACATGCACCAAAAATTCTACACAGATTTAACACAAACTGGAAAAATCCATAAAGTCTGTTGTCGATTCATGAAAAGATACCCACACATACACACATACACCCAAATAAATCTGTATTTAGCATGGTAATATATAAATATTATGTGTGAGGAAATGAAAGCGTAGAGTTAGAGTTGGGAGTTGGGATGAGCTCAAGACTCAAGACGTTTATGACGAGCTGCGAGCCGGTCGCTCTTGACTTTGACATTGCACTAAAATCGCTGTTCCTGAGTAGGCAAGTATATACATACTTACATATAAAATATATGAGCCCGTATGATCTGATACAATGAGGATATGATGTCTGCTGGATAGTTGTACAAATAAAATAAAATACCTATAAAAGAGACTGACTGAACACTGACTCTGAGGAGTCGAGAGCTTCCACATTTATACGATACAAATTCTATGTGTATATTGTGTATAGCCCACGCAGTGTATTTACTTATAGCAAGAAATAAAATAAAACCAACACACATGTATGTACATACAAGTATAAAAGTTTTTATGGTCTTCCGCTCTAAATTTACACACACGTTAGACTACGAGTTAAAGCCAGAGGACACTTTTCAACTCAACTTCAACTCTCTTCCTCTTCCATCTTGTTGGACATACATTTACAATTTTTCAGGGTTTCGCTACTTGACTTTATCGGTTTCTTATCAGATTTTATTCCCCAAAATCTAAAGATTTTTCATGGCATTTTCCAAAGTAGTAATTTCTCCGACAGTTTTAAAATCAGAGGTTTAAACTCATTTAAGTCAATGAATTACGAATGCACGTTTTTCATTTTCCCGAATATCTATTTGAATTGGAAAGACAAGGAGATTGAGTAAAATGTATTTTTTAAGCATGAAACTAAGCATCTTGTTTTTTTCTCCTTGTTCATAATTCATAAATATACAGACTAGACAGATTTTTCTCCCCAGCAGACTCTCTTCCGCTTTTTTTACATTTTACACATGCTTAAATATATGAAGTAGGGCAGTTATCATCATGGTTGTGCAGTTGGTCTGATTTTCTTGTCAGCTTCCAGGGCTTCAACTTCATTCAGGATCCTCATCATCATAAGGTAAGTATTACGCGGGCAGCGATGAGTGTGTGTGGTATAAATATGTAACTGGAGGAGCTGAGCTTGAGATTGTAGTTACATATATAAGCGGCAAAGCATAGTACTTTACTAGTATTCCACTTCCACTCTCGATTCGATTCCAACTTGATGGAGATGGAAGAAGAGACGAGACGAGACGAGTCGAGAGGAGAAGAGGCTAAAGATTTCCGTGTATAGGAGACTTGGTGAGTGTGGAGTAGAGCAGAGGATAGCAGCTGAGCCTCTCCCTTCGCCTTGGTTCGTTCGTTGGATTGGATTGAGACTGGAATGAACTCTTGAAAGTACTACAAGATTAGAAGCTGCAAAAGTGGTGGTTGGCGTAGCCAAAGAGAGAAAGAGAGAGAGACAGAGATTCAGACACAGAGAAGCAGAGGCAGAGAGAAATAAAGAGAGAGGATTCAGATTTCACTTTGAGATTCGAGTCTCGCTCACATTGCATCTTGCTTCACTCGCTCCTACTCGCCTGCTTCGTTCTTTTCCATGTACAATATCATATGTATATATACATAAGGTTCTTTTTGCTAGATATTCCTTTGGTTTCGTTCGTTCGTGAGCAGAGAAGCTCTTTCATTTTCACAGAGATTTTACACTGGGGGGTTGTGCAATCTTACCATCTCTCTCTCTCTTACTCTCTGTTTTTCTCTCCTGTGATATTCTTCTACTTCTTCTTTTTCTTCTTGCTTTCATCTCATCTCAACTCAACTCAGCTCTCAACTTGAATCCCAACTCCAACTAAATACTTACTCACACACAAATTTATGTGCTCAGAGTCCTCGTGCATATCTTTGTGATTATTATTATGTGAGAGCGTTGAGCTATATAAAAAGATGGGAGTCTTCATCCATTTCATTCCCATTAGTACAATATTAGTCCCGCTACACCAGACTACACACAGACACAGACGTCTTCCATTCTCATTTATTTATCTATGTACCTATGTATGCATATATTTTTTCCCCGCTCTTCTGTTTTACTACTCTCTTCTCCCCTTTTCTATGCCGATATACATTATACATATGTATTACGCATGAAATAAACTTATACATACAAATAATACGTGTGTACCTGCATATTATAAATTATTACTGCTTGAGATGGAAAAATACATATTTTCTTGGTCCACGTGCTTTTATTCCATTTTATTTTGCTTATGAATGTGCATTTACTATTTATGGATGAATATGTGGAAAAAACGTTCGTTGCTTCGAAACTGGGGACAAAAATGCTCTTTGGGACTTTTCATGGTAAAATCTGGAGAAACTCCGAGTTTTTTAGTGCAAGGGTTTCTTTTCCAGGAACAGTATTTAAGCAGACCTTGGAACCTTTGAGCATCTTAGAAAAAAATAGAAGAGCGTAGACGTGACACATTTTAAAAAGTTTGATAGCGTCGTTTTTTAATCTGCAACATCTCAATCTCAAGATATAATGTAGATGAAGCTCACATTTAAATGCATACGGTCCTCGCATTATGTAACCGGGGGAAAATAAAATGACAATTTTAAAAGTCCTGAAAGAGTTTGCTCCAAATCAAGGTTCTGGCGACGATTTAATGTGATGCGACATGATATGATCTCGAGTTTGATATGGAGTGAAATAAACTGCAAAGAAAGAAACTCATCCCGTTGCGGCATGTTTATACAATACATATACGTATGGGAGGATGAAATAGAAAGGTGTAAATGAAGTCGCAGATTTCCTTGAATCCTCTCCATGTTTTCCCCATTACATAAGTAAGTAAGTAAGTACAATACATAATATAAAATGTACTATTTGAGTAGGAGAAGAGCAATAGGAGATGTGTAATAGGTTCCTTTGTGCCGGAGGACAAGGACGAGGCTAGTTAAGACCAAGAAGACGAAGAGACCAAGGTAATGTAATGCCTTGAAGAATAATGTGTGTGTATATACATATGAGTGTGCATTTAAGATACACTTGTAGTCAAGTCTGAGAGTACAGTGAAGCACCCAGTCAGCATTATCAAGATCTCTTCTTTCTCTCAATCCGTAATCTGCTCTGGCCAATGCTTCATCTCATCATTCTCATCTCTCATCTCATCCCCTTCTCTCCTTTCTTTTCAAATGAGAAGAATCTTAAGTTCTACTTCTTCTCGTTCGTCTTCTCCATCAAGTTCTCTCTTTTGTACGTCTTTGAACACCATCATCGTCATCGTCACATTGTACATAAATTGGGCGAATAAGTACAAACTATATCCGTATACATGCATTATAAGTAAAAACTTTGCTATTACACGAAGCTTATATTACTTGAAGGTATATCAAGCAGTATTATTATTATTACTATTACTTATTTCTCCTTTTCGTGCCCATTTTCGAGCTAGAATAACAAACTTTCATTTGGGATAAGATGGGAAAAGGAGACGGGATAAAGTGAAATGAGATGAGAACTGAGAACTGGGCTCAGGGCAAACCTTGAGGAGACTCTGGCAAATAATGAGTTTGTGACCTTTCTCAAATATGTTGTTTGTTCACCTCCAGGATTCGATTCGATTCCATTCAATTGAATTGGATTGGCCTATTTATACTCATATTCTTATCCTCCTTTTGTCATCGCCTGGTTTCCAGCTTTAAATCAGTATTACAGATACATACTTGCTGTATTACGTACATAATATTCATTTGTCTCATTTTTAATATTATCGTTTATGTTGCAAATACCATCACTTCACTTACTAATTTTTCTCAAACTAAAACCCAGCATATAAATTTTACACTGAAATAATACAAAATGGTTGTAAATTTCAGGAGAAAAAAATGTTCCATAAAGCAAGATGTCTAATACTTGGATTCAGGAAATTAAAGTATAAGAAGAACGACGACGAAAAAAATTAAGCTGGAGTAAAACATAGACCTAGAGAGAGAGAGAGAGAGAAGATAGAGACTAGTGCAATTACAGATAGTGGTGGTACTTGAACGAGGAAAAAAATCTGGAGAATCTGCTCTGCCACTATACATTATACACAGAGAGACTAGGACTAGGACTCTCTCACTAATACTTGGTGGATTCCGTCCATAAATATCTCTGGAATAAATGGAATGAGACCAATTCACATCCCAATCCAGAATCCAGCCAACTCCTATTTTTTCAGTCCAGAGTCCAACTCAACTCAACTCACCACTCGGCGACGTGTAAGAACAAGAAAAAGGATGAAGATGGAGGAGAAGGAATGTTGAATGTTGAGACACACAAAAGTAGACCATCGAAGCCTATAAATTGGAGAGTGCTTGTTTTTCTCAACCACTCAACTCCCTCGCATCTTCTTCCATTCCCTGCACTCAACGTACATACATACATATCGAACACACTGGAGTCTACTTCTCTCTCTCTGTCTCTCTTTTTTGGTCCTCCAGGCAGTCCACTTGAGCATCTGCATCTCTCTACACATTTCTCCTTTGCCTTTCCATTTAGACTAAATAGGAAATTGCATATATATATCCATGCTGGATCTATTATAGAAAACCTTCAAGGAAAATTAAAAATATGTCCAATTTTCAGTTTTTCTCCTGATACTTCCCTGTCCTTTCATTTTTCAAATGGTCAGTTTTGCCCTTCGATTGTTTGTCATTTGTTATCCCTTTTCAAAACGAGGATTGCAAGAACATTTAAAATGATACAAATTTCCGTGTCCCGTCACTTCATTTCATTTCACTTTGAATAATATAGTTTATTTTATTTTCTTGACTCTCTGCTCTGCATGAATGTTGAATTGATTGACAACTATATTATTATGTAAGGAGAGGGATTATTCTGTTTTGTATGTATTCATGTGTGTTGGGAGTTGAGGTAAATGGAAAATCTTCGTGTGCTTTTTCCCTGCTCGACTTTTACAACAAATAATGGACAGACAAACAGACGGAGAGAGAGAGAGATGGTCTCGTGTCCAACTTTGGACAATTGACAAAGAAAATCCACCACCATCAAAACCACCAATTGAAAAAAGGCGAGCAACTCTTGGACCAAACAAATTGACAGAGCCAGCAAAACAGACATAACTCAATTCAATATTACATATTCACAATTCAAAATTCACAGTGAACCAATTCTAAGCTTGAACAGTTTAGGCGATATTATGTGAGGACCGATGCAAAGTGTCATGTTATGTCATGTCTTTCAAATGTTGCGTATTTTATATTTTAGGCATTGAAGAAAAAAAAATCCCCGATTGAAAAAAGTAAAGGTAAGGTAGATATAATATTTTATGGAGCCATCCGACAGGAGTAAATATTTGGATGTATCACTGGGGATTGGGGATGCAGTCGTCTGACGTGATGTCGAGAAAGGCGAGCAAAGTTCACCTCAGTCAGTCCGTCAGTCATTTTCTGATGTACATATGCATATGCAATATCTACACAATTTTACATAGTAAAATACATACGAACTGCATTTATGGAATACATTATACATTTTTTGTACAAAGATATTTGACTCATGTATGTATGCTCACATGGGGCATTATGTGCCGCGTCAACTGCCATTGATATAGATTGCATTGCTTCTCGATGACTTGAATTGGACTGACATTGTGAGTGGTGGTGGTGCTGCGGCTGTGGCGGAGGAGGAGGAAGGAAAAAATATAAGAATAGTTTATTTGAGAGGAGAATCGTGCCAAGGCGACATTCAAAATGTACACATACACATACATATAGAATAGAATGTCATATTCACGTCACGAAGATGATCCCCAGTTCTTTCCTTCCTCCTCTGCTTATTCTTATCCTTCTTTTTCGTCTTCTTCTTGGTTTCGATGCTCTTTTCCTGTGATTTGACTCAACTCGACTGGAGCCTCAGCCAGAGTCAGAATCAGAATCAGAGTCAGGCTACACGGGAATATTTATATCTGAATTTGAAATGAAGAACATCGTTCAAGGAAAACTTGTGACTAATCCTTTCATTGTGTATTGTGTGTGACAGACAGACGAGAGATACTATACAAACTCACACACGGGAGATCCTGCCACAAACCCAATATGCAATCATACGTAATACAAGCATAATAATGATAATAATAGTTACAATAGCAGAATGCTGCATGTTGTATGTATGTGTACATGTGTATAAAGAGAGCATCATACGGTCATAATGTAACGTGCGGTAGGTCTTTTTCCTCGCTTTTCTCACATTTTCATTTCCTTATTCCCAACTACTTGTGATACTACTACCTACTACTATACCAGACCAACGAGCAAAGTCATGTCATCATCATTATTTTCATCGCATCATAAACTGATTATTATTACCTAACAACAGCAACAACCTCTTTTTTTCTTATGTACTTAGTACATAAGAAATGTATTATCCGCTACCTTTTTTGGGAACAAAATTTGCTCTTATCTCTTTCCCTTTTTTGAGGTGTTTCACGAGGAGCGGATCATCATCACGACAATTACAAAATTACACCACCATGATTTTTCCCTACAAACTGAGAAAAGTTTACTCTCAACAAACGAGAGTTCATAGATTCATAAAATCATTGTTCATCCCACGGGAAATTGTTTTTACGTTATTTATCTACGCACATGTAATACATTAGTTAGTATTTTCTTTCTTCTGCAAACTTTTTTCATTTTGATGAAAAGCGAGTTCCAGAATTGTGCACTTGCTTGAATTTAGATTTTTGTCATTGAGATTACTAAATAAATACTACGAAATATACCCAGTAACCTCTGCATACTAAACATTGTGGTGTAATTAAAGTGTGGGCGTTCGTGAATCAATAGGGAGAAATTCTTTGTCGTTAAAAATATGAAGAAAATAATTGAAAAAGTTTTATTTCTGGGTAATCGTAAACTATATTTCGTAATGCAATGAATACGATATCTATAAATTCTTGGAAACAAATGTGTACACCTGAGCATTAAATGAAATTGACGAATCTAAATGAAAAAAAGCTAACATAATTGTTGAAATGGACACCTGATCCTGATAAAGGAGAGAAAAAAACTAGTTGATTCCCAATTATTTCTATGTACATGCATTTTCAAATGACTCCAAGTTACTCCTTCGGGAATCAGTCGCTCAACTTTGGAACAACGACAGAACAAAAGCATCAGGAGAAATCTACCAGATAAATATATATATACATAAGTAAGTATGTATGCTTATTTTCTTCCAGACACACTCTCTTCTTTATAAGGAGCAGGAGAAAAAGTTAAAGTCAATTTCTGAATGAATGAGGGAATGAATGACTGACTGACTGACTGCCTCAAAGAAAGAAGGAATGAATGAGAAAAGGTGAGAAGAAAAGGTGGAAGAATGAAATAAAATGGGTATAAACTGGATACATAATAGAATTCCAATGAATGAGCCACACTGATCAATGACGTAGATCTATATGTACAGGGCAAGAAAGCAGAATGGAGGAACAATCTATAGTGACAACTTTTACTTAAACTGCATCCAGCAACAAAAGTGCATCAAGCAACAATCAAAGTATCGTAAACCAATATGTTATCGTTGTCCAAAATGGAAGTCTTGGAAGGATAAAAAATAGATATTATGGTAAAAAAGACACTTACACTGCATTTCTAATGAAACCAATACCCATTTCGTCAAAATCGGGCGGAGGATAAAGGACAACGGACAAAAACAAGGACATGGGCCAGGTACGAAAAAGCAGGAGGAACAGGAATGAGACTCAGCGGGACGGTTTTGGTTTCCCTCAAGAATTCAATTCAACCTTGAAGAATTTTCCAAAGTTTCCTGACTCGATGCTTACTTATTCAACGAAACTTGATATCTTTTTACCCGAATTATTACAAATGATGTGTATGGAAGAAATTATTTAAAAAAGTATTTTGTTCAGCTTTATTGACTTTTCATTGGGTTAAAATATTAAAACTCTGCACAAAAATAAATGGAAAACAACATGCAAAGAAAATGTGCATTTTTGGCAACAACATGTTAAATCTACACAATATGTAACCTGAATATAAAAATATAAAAAGAAAAAAAAGTAAAGGGATGCACAACATTTGATTTCATTACACATTTACATTTGTGCTTCTCCGGGTTGTGCCATTTCTATTCCATTCTTCCTCATTCTTTCTATTATTATTCATCCATACATACATACATACTTGTCTCCTTTTCTCTTCTTCTTCATCTTGTTGGCGGTGACTCTTTTGTGCTCGTCTCGGAAGCCATTCTGTTATGTTTTGTTATGTTATGTCCGTCTAACTTCAACTCAAACTCAAACTCCAGCTCCAGCTACATGTTTGTGTACTCGCCTCATTGAGAAATCTCACATATTTATGAATGAACTCTCAACCCTGTGTGTGTGTGTGTGAAGGGGACTCCTCCGCACAAGGAGCAAGACAAACGACAAGAGGCAAGGGAAAGGAGTCGGCAGCCTTTTTTCTCATCACCTTTGTTTGTGTCCTTGTGCATGGCATGATGGCTTTGAGCTTCTCTTATACTTCTTTTTCTACTTCTTCTTTTCTTCCCTTTCTTGCCTTGAATTTATTGATCAAGTCCCCTTCCAGTTTCCTTGAATGAGTATGTATGTATGAACGATTATATTATATAAGAGAATGGAACAAGTCACTAGGGGAAAGGACCATCATCCTCAACCTCTCCATAAATTACTCGAAGCTCATAAGGCACGCTGGATTTTCACCTTTTTATATGTGCAACTATCCTTTTTCTATCTATTCCTATTATATGAGGAAATGAACACCCACATTTTACAAATTATAAACGTTATAATATAGGTACATATTATATAGTCTCTGATTTTCATTTCTCAGCTCTATCAACTTCTCGTTAGTTTTCTGTGATAATAAGCCAGTACGGATTTTCAGCTCGGCTTATTTTCCATTTTATCATATTGAGCCGATGCCGTGTAAGTAAAATAGAACGTCGTGTCGTGTCATGTCATGCGTCTGTCATGGAAATTTAAAGTTTAGTTTTTGACAAGAACAACAAACCCAGTGACAGTTTTTGACCTCCCACCGAGAATTTAAATTACCCCAGATAATTGCTAAAACCTGACGATCTATTAAAAATACAGATTGACGGTATTCCAATTCCAAGGCGCGTAATATTATATTGAACTTGTTTGTTCATTCAACTATAATCTAGAATTTACTTCCTTATTTTAGATTTTATGATGAACTATATAAATTTAATGTGTGATTTCAAGAATTCAAGGACAGCAAAATGCAGATGTCGTTCTCCTATGTTTCTTCAGTTGAATGCTAAAATAATTACATATGCTGAAAATCTGTGCAAAACCATTCCCAACGTTCAAATAACTAAAAGTTCATCTATAATTTAAATTCCAATTTTACTTGTAACCGCACACGCATAAATGATTTGCAAAACTTGAAACTCTTCAGATGATCAAAAACTCAAGACCACCTTTCATCAGCTAACATTATGTACATGAAATGTTGATTTCTTTTGACCTTTTTGACGTTTTGAAAGGATTAATAATCTTCCACGAGATTAATTCCCAAGCAAACTCGGAAAAGTAAAACTGAGTTCGGCAAACATTTTAACAAAGTTTTCAGAGAAAATACAAGGACAAGCAAAAGAAATAATTTTAACGGTTTCTGTACTTTAGTCGTCACAAGTTTAGGGGACTAGAAGGGTCGAAATCTAGGTATTTTCTCAGCTATCCACGCAATTCAGTCGCTGTCACTTGTCCAAGATCCATGACACGTCATATCATGTCAAAAGCTTCTCAAATCTCAATCTTTACATCCTCTACGATGCTACATATGGCGGAAAGGCATGTCGATGACACCGCTCTTCAAACAAAACTCTCTGCCAAAACACTCATACCGCATTTTAAAGGGTTTCTTTTCGTCTCTCTTACTTTGTAGCAGTTCTTTCATTTACCTAATTTCTACATCGTACCAAAAGAATTTGATATTGCATGGGTGAAAAAAATTGAGAAAAGCTTAAGGTTTTATCATACCTATACATTTTCTTTATACACTTATTTTTTAAATTAAAATGCTCTAGCAATTATTTATCATCATCTCATCCATGTAAAGCAGCAGTTTTGCACAAAAAAATGACTGAAGGAAGCTTTATGAAATTTTTGATCACTCCGCAGAGTTGAAGAACACATACATGTAGAGTTGATGATGCTTTAAAAGTGTAAAAGTATCTAAAAATTCCAAGAAAAAAACTTCTCAGCTGACTAAAACTAAAATGAAAAGGCAAAGTTGAGCAAGGTACAAAATAAAGGATGTATTTACGTATAGCTTTTACCTATGACAGGAATCGCAGTTATACATATATGTATAGTGATAGTCATTGTCATAGTCATTCTCGAAAGCAACTCCACAGTTGACAATAAACGAAGGGGAAAATGACATAAATTTATATACACAGACAGAGTAGGAGAATAACAGTTGGTGTCTATAAAGGGGATATACGCACAATATTTTATACACATTTCAGCCTTCATGTCACCCGCTTGCACGAACGAACGAACGAGCGAGCGAGCAGGCAAGCAAACGAGTAAGTGAGTGAGCGAGCGAAGGAAAGGCACGAAAGATCCGCCTCTCAGGTGTCTCAGGCTAAAAAAGTATTTTCCGGTCCGGGTGTGAAAGGTATGACATTTTTCACGATTAATGATGGTCGGGTTCCCTTGTCCTTCTCTCTCTCTCTTTCTCTCTCTCTCTCTCTCTCTCTCTCTCCCTTGCTTCTACCTCTCTCTATATATATTTCATTCGAAATTTTATTTCATATCTACACACGTGCATTGGCTTGGCTTGGTTTCGTTTGGATTGAATTGGATTGGATCGGACTGGTAGCCAGGTAGACGACGACGACCAAGTTGACAACACAGGCTTATACATTATACTTCCATATACATACTTATATATAAAAATACATAATAATATCTATCTATCTATCTGAGTATATGTATGTACTTGCTTTTGCCCAAAAA
Organism: Sminthurinus bimaculatus; assembly: GCA_034698285.1. NCBI lineage: Eukaryota > Metazoa > Arthropoda > Collembola > Symphypleona > Katiannidae > Sminthurinus > Sminthurinus bimaculatus. Next base: position 25,412 of record JAQIVE010000064.1, read on the forward strand.
CAAGGTTCTTGGGCAAAACCATCCGTCTCCGTCAAGTGTGGAAGGATTTTTCTAAACGGTTTGTGGACAGCGGGGACGCTCGTTTGTCTCCCATTAAAATGAATGGAAAAAACCAGTCGAATAGAATGTCAAAGAGAGAAAAGCAATGTATCTGTATATTATAAGAAGAAGGAGCCAAATAAAAAAAGAGAAGAAGAGAAGGAAGGGCAGCAACCGAGCAGTAGCCAAGCAGTCTTCTATTCCTTCTTCTTCTTCTATTAGTACTTCTTGAAACCCATTTCATTTCTTTCTTTATGCTTATCCTCCTCCATCCCTTCCACATGAACATAAACATACAGATACATGCATACATACATATTATACAGATACATTAACACAGATCTATACACACACACACACAATCCATGTGCATACTTTCCAATCATAAATATCACCGTGTCGCATCCCATCCTCGGTCCTCTCCTGATCCTGATTCTCTATACACAGAGTATAGAGTATAGAGGTATGTACATGTATTCTTTATGTAGGAAGGTGAGCTTGGAATTTCTTGTGGAAAAATGTGTGAGTAATTCTCTAGTTTTCTGGGAAATTCTACCAGAAGCTCCTTCTTGTTCTTGTTTACAACCACCACCACCAATCCTCAAGTATTATGGCGTATTATCCACGTACATATCTATACATATTCTATCTATACAGTATACAGTATACACATAGCTATTTTTTACTCGCTGCTCCAAAATTCACAGTTCCATAAGGAAAAACACATACACAGATACGAGGAGAAGGGAGCGATGGGGGAAATGAGCCTTTTTTGCCAAAAAATTTCTTTCTGGCCACATGCAATAAACCTCCGGGACAGTTTTCACATACATACATGCATACATACATACACCGACTACCACTACTACTATGTATATCGGAATACAGAGAGAGAGGGAGAGAAAACGGCAGAGATTTAAGCTCAATTCATTAGACGTAGACATTTATAATCCCTGCTCCATTCTCACCACATGCACGACCATCCTGTGAAATAGCAAATATATGTACAATCACATACGTACATATGTATTTCCCCTTCCTCTGCCTGTACTCCCATATATTGTACAGTATAAAAATATAGAGCAGGTCCATATGTGTGTATTATGCATTATGTAGTGGAAAAATCCTGTGGAATTTCCGTCGGAAAGCCTTTCCAGCTATTTCCTCCGAGGCTCCAATTGGCGAACATAAATACGGGAGAGAAATAAAAAACTATCCATGTATGTATGTTGTTCGTACTGTAGTGGAGCCGTAAAAGTAAAAAGAGGAGAGGATGGACTCGGATCATATATAAGTTGAGGCTGACGTAATTCCTTCTCCTTGGATCTTGATTTTGATTTTGATGGCTCACCAGACTACACAATTCTACAACATATATATGCATACATACATACATATACGGAGGATTCAAGTCCAAAAATCCAAATGCTAAGCAATGCACGGCAATCGCAGTGGCAATATCAAATATCCGCGGACGAACGGACGGATGAAACGATTGAAAGTCTCCCTGATCTTTCTCTCTGCTGCTGACCCCAGTCCATATATTTCTCTGTTGTGTATGTATCGCCTACAGTACGCACATATACAGATACATGTACAATGTACAGGCAACGACACAGTCGACGTAATGAAAGTCTTACAACATTTTTCTCGTTGCCTTTCTCTTTTCTCCTCAAGAGGAACTTGAAGAGAGAGAGAGAAAGAAGAGTGCGACACATCCATAATTCACGAATTTTCAGGCAATTACACAAACCCCGGGAAAAGAGGACGGAGAAGACGTCCGCAAACCGAAAAATGTACTGTCCCATCCCAAAATTCTAAAGCGCACATTTTTTACCCGTTTTTTTTCCATCCTCTCTACAATTTTCATTAGATGGAAACTCTTAAAATGTCAATGGTTTTTTGGTCGAGTGTACGAGTGTACATACATACATACAGTGTATACGATGTACGATGTACAGACAGTGCCAAAAGTGAAAGTAGACTTTTGGCTGTTTATCCAGGAACAACAACAGGAGGAAGTGCACAAGAACAGGAACAAGAGAAAGAAAGAGGAGCAAAGTCGGTTGAAATTTTTGTCCTCCGTCCGACTGCAAAATACACAGCCCAAGGGGCGGAGATAACAAGAGAAAAGTCGAAAGAGTATACATATACATACATATATATAAGCGGCAAGGTTTTCCCATACTAATAAGTAGTGATACTCATAATGATAATATTATGTAATGAGAGATTGGACATTAGGTATGCAGACAATGTACATAAAGGGGACTTTTTGTCATACGTATACTTTATACATGTGTGTAGGAAAAATGGATGGAGAGCTACTCTGTCGACTTGACATGGTTTGCTTTAGCTTGGTTTCGTTTGGCCTGGCTTGACGATGCAATACGATGGTGGAAACGTGAGGCGTTCATCCGGCAATTGTGAATTGTTGGTTATTTGCTGAGGGCACTTTTTCCGCACCATTCTCCAGCTCCAGTTGATCCCAACTGAACACACAGCTCATCCAATATTAATACCTTATTTCCAGCGCCCTTCACCATCCTCTCTATCTTGAGTACACATTCATATACATATAGACAAACTCAGAGTCACTCAGCTATTCTAGACCAAACGTCGTCGCCGTCATCTAACAGCCCGCCTCCTTCCAGTTACCTCCCCATCAACCATCAGTCAGCAAGACAAATCTCCCGTAAACAGTAAAACAGTGGATAGAAAATTATCGTTTTCATCGTTTTTCCGTAGTTTTTTTTCGTACAAACTGGCATAAATAAAATGTAATGCGTACCTTTGCAAGCCAGTTTTCTATACATATAAGTAAATTCTTACATATTACATCAATTTTCTTGACAGCCCTTAGAAAAAAATCCTGACAAAAAATCTCATGCCAATTTGGCACGATTTTGGTGAAAAATCTTACAAATCAATTTTGATCAACATTTGATGAAATTTCATGAAAATCTCATCAAAAATTGTCAATCTTGTCAAATCTCATTCTCAAATTTTATGAGATTCGGTAAACATTTTTTCAAAGGGAGATGAAAAAACCTGATTTTCTCATGGCATTTTTTCCATTAGCAATTCATGCTTGAGTCATACATATTGCAAATATGTATTTTCATAATACGGGTTTAAGTGCGATGAGTAACATTGCAATAATTGGTTTTTATACATATTATAGTACAGCTGACAATGAGCGAAGAATTATTTATAACTTTCCAATCTTCCATCTAAAATCTAGCAAAGACCAAAACTAAAGCCAAGTCAATGCTCTGAATTACAACAGGACTTGAAATGGAGATTTTTCCATGAGAAATTCCAAACAGGATTTTGACGGCGTGACAACGACGACGACAACAACAACGAGTTTGGAATAGAAATGGAAATGGAGCTGAAGCCAAGAGCTGGCGAGTGGAGAATGACTGATGAAGGAGCGGAGAGAGAGAGAGAGAGAGTGAGCGAAAGCTCCAGATGAACAAAACAATAAATGAATAAAAATCTATATTATTATATGGAGCTGCTTTGGGAAGAAAAATGTCCATGTGCTGTCTTTGCTACGGATATTTAGGTGTGTATGTACGTAGTCCAATTTCCATTCCTACTCCTATTCCTGTGCGGGTGAGATGAGATGGCAGAGGAGGACACAGAGACAGAGACAGAGAAAGAGAGAAGAGCCACATGTATTTTTTCACGGGATAATATTGGATGGGCTAGCGGTGGGGGGTAGAGAAAAGACCCCCTACAGGTGAGTAATATTAAAAGCACGGTGACAGCCCTAAAGCAAATTCCCTAAATTTTTCGACAATTCCAGGAGCTCAAAAACATCCACAGCCAAATGCTATCAACTCCACCATAACTCGACCATACAATGTATACGTACATACAGATAGGTGTAAAGTTTATAAACTCTATACTCTGTTCTCTACTTACTACGCACTCTGTAAAAATGTACACAAATGCAAGCAGAACTCATCCTCGTCAATACATGTAGCTACAAAAACAACAGAGGTACATATGTTGGTAATAAGTCTTTACAACGACAACTACCATAATAAAAATTACACGTCAACTACAAATACTGAAATATAATTTCCAGGGGTTAATAAATCCCTGAAATTTAGAGAAATTTTTGAGTCGGTCCCCAGAAAAAGAGCAAGAAATTTTCTAGAAATTTTCTAAAAATTTTCTTCTGAGGCAGTTAGGTCATCATAACAAAGATGAGCCCTTAGCTCTTCAGATTTTGTTTACGTAAAATAACAATAACAAAATTCATCTCCATCTTGAGCTTGAAAACAATAAATTACGGCAAGACGATTAAACAGAAAAATCAATGATGATGATGACAATTATTATTGCCCCAAATCATTAACTGGACTAATGGCTCAACATTAGATACCAATACAGATACATTTACCTACATGGTAGGGCCGGCTTAAACAGGATCATTAACTTAACAAATGAGAAAAGGTTGGTGGATGGATGTACCCAGAAGAGAAGCTCACTTTGAGTGCCAACATCCAATATCATGTCCACAATAATTACTCTAGCTATAAATTATTCCAAATACATAGTAACAGTAAACATCCTCTTTTTTCCATAAGTCCCTTTAAAATACTTGTACATAGCTGCTTCGTGCGCCGGCTTTTTTCTTATTCTTTAAACTACACTAAATATCTCGTTTCAGTAAGAAGGTACACTACGTACTCAAGGATTAAGGACCAAACAAAAGAAAAAGGTTCATACAAAATACAAAGTATACAAATCTGGCTTAATTGCCGATTTTCTAACCATCTTCACCATTCACCATTCACGTTCATTCACATCTATGAAAAGGGGAACTGACTTGCTGTACATTGTAATTTTTTGAATAATGGATTTATATGGGACTATCTTGACCACTTGTCCCTTTGGGTACAAGGTCACAAGATCAAAGGATCAAAGGATTGTGCAATATTGCTCTATGATTTATTGTTCAAATTTATCCCTTTGAAATGTTGCCATTGTATGCACTGTATTATGAACCCAATCTTCAGGTGACTAGCACAAAGGAAACTAACTGCAACTGCCCTTTAAAGTTTTTTACCTCTCCTCGCATTTATATTGTCAATCCCAAGGATTCCTTCAAAAAATGGTATTAAATGCATGATCGCACTGTACTGCACGCATTATTATGTCAGAGGAATGAACTTTACCAAAGCTATGTATAATACCCATAATACTGCAGAATAATTGTGGTATGAAAGATGGGTATGAAATATGAAATTGGTCGTGTGTGTGTGTGTCTGCGGCTCATAAATAATTTCAATTCGTCAGAAGTGATAATAACACACGTTTAGGATTGAGCACAGGGGACACAGAAGCGCAGAGCAGCAGAAGCAAACAGAACACCACACGACACGATCCACGACAAGCTGAAATATGCGCTAATTTTCTCCGATGAAAGATGAGCCTCTACTTTTCCACTCGCCTCTATCTAAAACTATCTGGTGAAGATGAAAGGCTATAATATGATACGATGTGTGTGCATATGTATGTAGCTGCATGCTTGATACGCCTTCCACTGCTTCAGGAGAAACGACCATCTCTGAATCAGAAATGGGCAGAGATGATTAATAAATGCACATGCGAACAAAAGAAATAAAGAGCGGAGAGAAATGGAAGAAGAACGGACGGAGCGGGCGAGTCGATTCGAGGTATATAAGAGAGAAGAAGAATCCGCGTGTGAACTCTGAACTGTGAATCTGATGTTGGACTGGCTGTATTCGTATACATACAATACTTGTACAATATTATACGGATACCTTATGTACTCATGTATATGTGTGTATATGTGTGCGAGTCTACAAGTGGGACTGACAAAGGATTCACACCTTTGACTTTTCTCCTGTACGCTCCATTTCTACAACTTGTACAATATTTCCACCGGCATGATCCATCCATCTCTTTCTCTCGGCTAACACTCATACACACACACACACACATAATAATTCATATAATGGAGAAAATGATGTAATAACCAAAATTCCCCCGTATGATCTTACACACAGATGGAAATGCTGGAGAAAAAGGGAGGTGAGAAAGAAAGAGGCGGAAGCGAATATTTTTTCACCCCTACATATACACAAAAAGAGAGCGGGAGAAAGTGCAGAGAGGTGGACGGATTTCTGTGGATATGATACCAGTATATGTATGTATTGTAAAATAGGCGGACTACTGCTATATATTGCTATGATACGGGGAAAGGAGGGCGGAAGACGGAGCGACAAGAAATGACAACCAGACATTCCATCATCCATAAAGTGAAGTGAAAAGATGAGGAGTGTCATTTTGTCACAAAAGCCAAGCCAAGCCATGCCATGCCGTGCCATGCCATGCAGGCCAAAGGAAGAAGAACACGAGGAAGAACATCAAAATTCAAGGGAGAGGAGAGAGGATCAAGCAAAGCATGAAAAGATGGAGGAGGTGACGTCTCATCTCCTCCATATTGTACACACGCACATACACACATAATTCCTACAGTAATGCGGAATGGAATCCCAATAATCAAATAAATACTATGCGAGAATTCATCATCATCACTTGACTCGTAGATATAATATTAAATACTTGCATACTTATCATCCTCAACTTTTCCGCTTCCATTTCAACTTCCACCTTGTACTTCATACTATACTGTATATTATATTATATATACTATCCATCTTCTCGCTAAAATCCCAAATTAAAATATGGAAATTCCAGTGTAACACCCAAAACGGGGAAAAAGCTTGAGATAACTATGACAACGAAAATTCCGTGTCATGTCGCCTCGTCACTTGACGTGATTATTTGAAAATTTAATAAAGTGAAAGTCCATATTATTAGATATACTTATATACCTGCTTACTATTCATATTTGTACGAATGAATGAATGCACTGATGAATGGATCGAGTATAGGGAATAAATTGATGTATAAGTTGGGCGAAGAGATGCGGTTGGATGCGAATCAAAAAATCAACAAACGAAACAAGGCAATTATAATAACATAAAATGTACTGTTATGTCATCATAATGCATCATATAGCATTTATATACATATGAGTTTATACATACACTGAGCACAAAGTTGTTCTGTTCTGTCATGTTGTCGCGAGGGAGTTGCCTCAACACAAACATTTAATAGATAGACCCTGGTTAAAGGTGGGGGATGACATGACATGCCATGCCATGCTCCATACATACATATGTATGTGAAATGGGAAAGTAATAGTGGTGTAAATAAATAGATGGTGAACTTTGCCAGTGTCTCTTCTTGTTCTTCCTCTTCCTCCTTCGTCTGTGTGTGTATGTACTTGTTCGTTCGTCTCTACATTTTCTATTTAATCAAATGCCGTGACCGATAGTGTCACCGTCACCAACCAACCGACGGAGCAGCCAGCTTGATATTTGATATGAAATTTTCCATTGCGAACAACCATCCGATTCGAGTTGAGTCGAGTTGAGTCGAGTCAACGAAGCAAGAGACCAACCGACCGACCCACCGACCGAAGGGAGCGAATTCAATTAAAGAGTATCTTGCGATTATCACCCAGTCTGGTTGACTTCCACAGTCACAGACTTCCCCTCTCTTCTTTTCTTTCTTTCTTTCACCAGCTCTCTCTCTCTCTCTCTCTCTGTCTCTCTCTCTTGCTGCGAGTTGTGGAAATGCTCCTGTCATTTCAAACTACTTACATAACGCATCCGTCTGGCTCACTCAGTCACTCACTCGCTCATTCGCTCACTCACCACCATCATCCAACATATCTTCTCGTACGCACTGCATTGTGTCTCATTCTCTCTCTCTCTATCTCTCTCTCTCTCACTCTTTCTTCTGTCTCCCAACCAACGATGAGATGGAGATAGCACAGAAACAGAGAAATAGCGAGAGAAAATTCACATTTGAATGCGGAACATCACTCAGACCAAAACTCAATCGTCAATATTCAGAGGAAGCGATATTCAGAGTAGAGTCAAGCGGAGCAGCAACTCCAGCTTCAGCTCCAGCTCCAACTTTCAACCTTTACTTGGACTTGGATCGAAATTCAAACAAAATGTTTCTCCAGGGACGGAATTTAATAGACTAAACTTTTTTTAAATCCAGCTCCTTCACTCCCTTTCTCTTCCTCCTTTCGGTCTCTGTCTCTTTTAATCGCAATTTGAAATCGAGACTGAAACTTGAGACGTGAAATTTTATTTTCCATTTTTTCCCTCCCCAAATGCATACACAAAGAGCTATGTTTTATGTATGAATGTGCACTGGGCACTGTTCGTGATTTCCTAGGAATATCAGTATTATACAGTATTGGACTCAGTTACTGGGCCGATGCACAGTTAGTTGGTCGTCGACGTCGCATAGATTTCACCGAGATTTATGAAGAGAGAGAGACATGTTCATGATCTCCGTGATGATTTCGGGTGATGACCCATTGAAAAATAAATTGTGGGAGAAAGCAGACGGAGAGAAAAAAATCTCGGTTAAAAATCAAATAGACATTTTTTAAAGTCGATGCACCCTCCACTTTTTTACGCCATGTATAAAAAAGGCATAAATACATACGCACCCAGTCAATTCTCTCCCTATAAAAAAAGGTGGAGATTTTATCGAAAAAAGAAGGAGTAGGAGTAAATACATACATACATAGTTATTGGGGATGACGAAAAAATTCAAAGTCGAGGCATTCGACTTGTCGGTTTTTAAAGTGTTTTAAAGAGCGGATGAGGAACAAGTCATTTTCCATTTCAACCCTCTTTTTATTCTTTCAGATTTAACTTCAACTCCAGCCGATGGGGAGAGAATACGAGATAAGTTTTCGGGTTTGGGCAATGGGGTGAAAATCAACGTATCTATGTATACGAGAGTTAGATTTCTTTTAAAGATACCTTCCATTCCTTTTCCTTCCCTGTGTACATACGCTTTTTTTGCATTTTAAACCCAAAGCAAGCATACAGAGCAAAATTTCAGCTTTTCCATTATTTTCTACTCTTTTTCAGTCCTTATTTTGTATTTTGCTGTTTTCTTTTCGATTTTAGAATTAGTTACAGTATGTATTTACTGACGGCATGAAAATTTTCATGTGTTGACAAAAGGGTATGAAAAGTTTTGGGTCATCCATTTCAGCTCTTTCACTATGCTTCTACAAATTTAACGCAGTGTATTACATATGGGTAAAGTTCTAATCAATAAAACATACGTGTGCAGTGAAAAAAAGTAGATTGATAGCACACGGTGTACGAGGCTCATACTCACATGCAACCATTACGATTAACAGCTTAACAGCATAAATTAATCAAAAAGGAGCCACACAATTAATTTTCCAGTTTCCGTTTCCGTCGACCAAGCCGCAGCTCCATTTTTAATGCAAGTTCCAGCAGGAGTGTGTACCAAATTTCTGATGAAGTGTTTCACTCGCTTTTGCAATCTCTCTCTCTCTCTCTCTCTCTTTCTGTACTTTTCTCTTTTCACTCGTAACTTTGGCTTCCTCTCCTCGTTCGTTCGCCATTCGCCATTTTGCGATGCCTTCCGCTCCCGATTTTCTTGGGCTTCCTCTGCAGCAGTAGGAGCATGTACAATAAGCTCCGTTCCAAGTTGCAGTTGAGTTTCGGACACTTTGAAGCTCTCAACTTTGGACAGTTATAAATTAGCTCTTTTCCCTGGATTTATCTTTGGACGGTGAGACGACAGCAAGCACAGTCAGCTCAAAAACTTTAGGCCAATGTCCCTGTCCATGTTTGGGTCCTTGAAAGGCTTGAAAAGGTGTCAGTAGTCATCATTTTCATTTTTGTGATGAACTTGCCTCGTTTGCATTTTACTTTATTTTATTCTCGAACCCTGGCGTAAATAATGCCGAGAGAAAAAAAAAGTCAATAAAAAGACCGCTGATTTTTCTGCCCCGGGTTGATTTACGACTTTTACCGTTAAGTAAAACTTTAAAATTAAAGAAAAAGAAGTAGAGGAATAAAAAATGAGAGAATTTTCCATCTGCACATCTGCATAGGAATATTATATACTTATACTTATGCATGTATGTGTCTCAGATTTTGCTGGAATTTGGCTGGAGACTCTACAAGTTTGTATTTTGCATGCATGGCTGAGCAACTTTATTTTCCTAACAATGTAAGAAAGGAAGAAAGAAAAAAGGAGAGCGAGTCGGAAAAATTGCACAGGTCACATAATAATAATAATATCCTTTATACCCTATTGGAAATATCGGAGAGAAACAGAGAGAGAAAAGTGTCTATAGAGACGGAGAGGGTAATAAAATGAGTAGAATGGCCAGAATGACGAGAGCCTTCCCTTTGAAGTACCATAATTTTTGTGAAGATTGTATCCGGGATGGAAAGTTGAAGAGTTTGTACATGTACATGATGTGTAGGTATACATATATACATTTATATTATGTATTGTATACATATCTAGATTTGTGTGTGCGAGTACGAGATTCTGTCCTTCAGTTGAGTTTCTCTACTATTTGGATGGATTGCATCGTGAGGGAGACAGGAAGAGAGAGAGAGACAGAGAGAGAGAGGGAGAGAAATGTGCGGAGAAATAGAGGAAAGTGGATGCATAAATGCGCTGCGTACGTATTAAAGAGTAGAGTAGAGTAGGTAGAATATATATAGTATATAGGTGGTCTTTGTTTTTCGGGAGTTTCCCTTTGTAGAACACCTGATTGGTTCACACAGCTAATCATAAAGGCGTGACTTTGAGGATTTTTTTCTCCCAAAATTCCGGACTTTCCGTCTTGCGCCCTCCAAGTTGAACCTCCAAGAAAATACCATTCCATGCCCTACCACCTTTTCTCTTTCTCTCACTCTCTCTCTCTCTTTCTCACTCTCCATTATATCCTTCTTCGTCTCTATACCAACAAACACTGGGACTCAACTCTCTCTCTATCTCTCACACACACTAGACCAACACTTTCACCGTTTTCTTGAGGAAAATAAAAAACTTTTCTTCCCCATTCACCGGCTAAATGTATTACAAAGTTCTCTCTTTACCTTTCCTCAAATTATCATTATCGTCTTCGTCCTCGTTCTACTCCTGCTCCTCCTGTTCCTTTTCCATGCTGTATTACATAAATACTTCTTAAGCCCAGTTTGCCTTAAATCTACTCCTCCCTTTTCCTTTTATTTTCTTTACATTTTCGGCTGCTGCTCTGGCTTCTTTTGGAATTCCGCCAAGTGTTACTTATGAACAAACACACATGGTCAGAATTTCTACTTACTAAATAGCGAGAAAAAAAGCAAAAAAAACTCGAAACTTTCAACAAATTGCGCAGGGAAAATTAAAATGGTCATTTAGAAAAAAAAGTCAAACAGACTTAATGCAAGGCATACATATGTATTGTAAAGAACTTTAATGAATTTGTGACGCAAGCTTGGCAACTGGTCAAGTTGCAGGGAAAAGATGTTTTATTACGTGTGGCGAGCTGAATTCGTAATAAAAAAGAATATGTTGATAAAATTTCGTCGTAAAAATGGGAGTCACAATCATCATCATGAGAAAGTAAAACAAAAATTAAGAATGAGACTTGATATTTTTCATAATGCATTAAATAACATATAAAATTGTAGAGTAAAAATGGGAGAAAGCTCTGGAGAAAATTTAAAGACACAAGAAAAAGTAGAAGAAGTAGAAGAAGAGGGAGGTTCTCTGTCTCTGGTTCTTGGGTTAGGTTGCCGAGTGGAGTTTGTGAGTGTATGTAAAGAGTAAAGAGGAGAAAAAACATGTTGGATTTTCCATTGCGCAAACTTGGTTTGGATCCGTTGAGACTTTTCACTGCGCACTTGGAGCTCTGTATCGAATTCCGATACCAATCAACAACTCTCGGCAAAAGCTCCTCCAACCTCTTGTGTCGAATACTATATCCACGTTGCACAACTTCAACTACACAACTAAATATCTACAACTCTCCAGACATCTCCAGACTCCACCATCCGTCCTGCCAGCTTGTGTGTTTAAAACCACCGTGATTTCCTCAAGCCTGATTTTCAACCAGCAACGAGAAACACACCAGAGACACACGACTTGGATGTACAAACGTAAAATGCTTTCACTGATTCTGACTCTGACTCTGATTGTGAGTGACCGGCGAGGGAAGAGCAGTCAATAATTTCATTTGGAATGGGCAAAATCTATTTTCTATTTCCCTACTAGGACTAGTCAACTTTCCCCGCTCTTTCCCTGTGTTTTAGTCCATCTCCCTGTTCTATAGTCCAGGGTTTCGAGGGAGAGCAAGGGAAAGGGAAACACATAAATCACTCTTACATTTTTAGCCTTTTAGACTTGCTACCTCCCCAAAAATAAAAGTAAATGCACCATTTGTACAATGTACATGGGTAAGACGTAAGTATATAGAAGTAAGATGGAAAACAAAGTGAGGGCACGTGACTCCATTTTTCATGGTTCTTCTTCGTTTTCTGTCTCCCTCCATTTTTGAGGCAGGAAAACGTGCTCTCATTAATTTTACTTTTTACTCCGTTCTTTACAAACTAACTACAAAGTCTGATGCATATACAATATACATATAGACTCGGCTCTACTTTGCTATTCTGTCGTTCTTTACCTGGCTTTGTATGTAGTTTAAATAAAATTTCAATTTTAAATGAGAGTTTTTCAGCTTTCAGTGACTTTTGCGGTTTCAAATTCCAAGATTCAAATGACTTTTACCTTGACAGTTAAAAGTTGAGCCTTTTTAACAGATTTAGATGGTATGCTTGAATATGATGTATGTATCTTCCAGTTCCTCTGGAGTCTGGAATATTTCATTTTCCCCTCGGAAGGAAGAAAGTAAAAAAGACGAAAAGAAAATTGCGGACCCTTTCCTCTAGCCTTTTAAATCTGTATCTATTTTTTTACATGATATAGATGCCCACACGAACTTGGTTATACAGAACAATCCCTCTGCCATTGTCTAATGGGCGAACACTCGTAAGCTTTAGTCTAATGTTGATTTTATTCATTTATTCATTGGCCACTTGCTGTTTCCATATATTCCTCTCCTTGTCCTCCTCTTCAATTTCTTCATGAGCCTTTTTACACAAGTTTCTCCTCTTGGTACGATACATGTACAATGTACAATGTACATGATACAATGATACATGCATCACAATCACATCTTCCTCTTCCCATGCATCTTCTGCCTCTGCCCCGTATAATTGTACGGTTTACAATTCCTCCACTGCCTTTGACTTTTGACTCGGGTCGTTTGCAGCTCATTTGTACAGGATTTGCATCTGGGCTAGAAAAAACCCTACACATTTTCCCCAAGTATACATAGTTTCAACCGTGGATTCAAAGTTTATAAAACTTTTTCAAGCTTTTCCTGCTTTTTTACCAGCAATTTGCTCCAAAAAATTGTTTGTTAAATCTCTCGAAATAAAAAGGTAATTGGAACGTGGTAAATCTGGTTGTCTGCTGTAATTATATACAGTTTTACTACGTACAACTGTACATACATACATTAATATGCATGCAGTAAATTATAATGTATGTATAGGTAAAATCAAGTGTGACAAACAAAAGTATCTAGATGTAAATTTTTATATTACGCTTGCCGTTGAAAATGTTAAAGTTAGACAGAGAGAAAGAACAATGAAACATAAAATTGGAGGGACTGTCACGGATTTGATGGACTGCTCCACTGTTGAAAATGTGTACGAGAACTTGATTGTTTCCGTGTTAGGAAGCGATTTTCAATTAATTACCGAGAGATTCGGTTTAATGTAATGCGTGGCTAAATGTGAGACGGAGTGCGTCCTCCACACGATTGTTTATACATGTACGCGCATTGGTTTACGCTGTATAATGCAGACCGTGTGCGTTTTGTTCTACTCGAGACTGGATTTCCAGAGGAAGAGGAAGCTGAAAGGGGGAGGGGAAGTAATACATTTAATATATTTCATACTCTGTAAGTACACACATACATAATATCTACGAGGAAATCTACCAAGGGCTTTTACTCCTCTGCAAATTGTCCAAGTGCACGACACGACTCGATTTTCCCAAACCCACACACATACACATACATAAGTATACACATGTTTATAATACCAATGTAAAATATATCGTATGTACTTGAATTCAGGGACTGGAGTTGGAGTTGGACTGGAACTCTCGGACTTGAGAGCATCTATATAACAAATGGGCTCCACGCGTTAATTCGAGAACAATAGGTCAACCGTAACTCTCTCTCTCTCTTTCTCTCTCTCTTTCTCTCCCTCTGTAAAGGATCGATCATTAGCTTCCTTCGACATCGTCTAATGCCCTATAATGTTGCTCATTAATACTGTGCCAACGCTCACTCGCTCCACGCTGTAACATGCCTGCCCTATTCCTTATATATATGTATGTGAATTTTGTCCGCTCTCCAGCTCCAATTCTTTTACATTCATTGGATTTCCACCATGTCCAGGTCCGAGCCAATAAATAAATAAGTAAGAGCGTGAGTGGATGCATGTGAGTGTGTGTATACTCTACATTACACGAACGAGTGAGCGAATGAGTGAGTGAATGAGCGAGGAAGTGCATCAAATCCCAGAGTGATCCATTCCAACTCTAGCCAAAGACCACCAGCAATCGACACACAATCAAATCACAACTGGATTCTACGAGTATAGCTCAACATTTATAGTTTCCTTCAGAAAATAGCAAGGCTTTTATTTGCGTCTTTCTAGCTCGAGTTCTATTATAATTCCGCTAGTTGTTGTACAATTTTGTAATAATAATATTAGTCCAGGTCAGGGGTCAAGTCTCTGTCTTGAGTGGCTGCATTCGTACTGGTCGTTTGATTCTTGTTTATATTCTGGATGTAACATCGGTTGTTATTTCCTAAGCGCTGGCGCTGTAACTAGCGCAACCAACAACTATTTTATCGCAAATTTACCCTCCACACACACACACACACACACACACACATAAACATACGACATGGTCAACCATCATAACGACCAACGACCAGGGACCGGCAATAAAGTCAAAGAGGCAAAGACAAAGATGACGATGTATGTATATGGAGAGAAAAGACAAACGACGGCTGGAAATGTAAACGAAATCCTTGGCCGTCCCAGAACTTCCCTAATGGACGAATGCGATCGCAATAAATAAGGATTTATGACCAAACTATTTAGCGACAATATGCTTCGCATTTTTCTTTTCTTCTACCCTCCGCTATTGGAAATCCGATGCGATACACGCAGGAAACGATCAATATAAATTTTACCATACTTTGTTCGGCAGGCATAAAATTTATTGAAAAATTCCCTTGGAAAATATTCGTTTCAAAAGCGAAATTCACTTTAGCATCTTGTGTTGAAAACTTTATTACACATGCTTTAAAACTTAGAAAAATCTTAAATCCATTAAAATAAGAATGTAAATACTGGACTATAAGAAAAGAGCTATAAAACAAAAGAGAAAAAGGCCAAGAAATATGGACGAGGTGAAGGGAGTAGGACTAGAGTCAAGAGTCTATCAATGAGCTCATAGTCCTCTTGCATTGGCTCCTTGTTCTAGCTCGTTGGCTTTCCGCTATCCAAATGCTCGGCCCCAAAAATACACAGAGCACAGGCAAGCGCGAGAGAGCGAACCAAGCTGAACGAAAATGTATACACGTAGACAAGCGGCGAATCCTTCGGTTTTTGGTGGGCCGCCTCGAATCGCCACCTATCCTCGATCCGAGCAAGCTCTCGTTTCCTCATCCCCTCTCCTGCTTCCACCAATGAATCAAAGAGTCGCTCACCCTACCAATCCACGATTCACCAATCCAAATCGAATCTCCTGCTTTAACGAGTTAGGCGTCGTCTAACGTCTAAACCTTCAACAACCACTCGCTTCCACAGCCAATCACTCTCTCGCTTGCTCACTGGCGGCTCTCTAAATTGTCGTTGGTTGCTCACATTTCTATGTTGTACAATATATAAAGGTTTGGAGCCCTCTGTTGGAAACACGGGAAAGTTTTAATGAACGTTCGTTTCTTAGATTTGAGACTGGATGCCGGTATCTCGAACTAGAGCCTTTTTATGCTTTACAGCAAATGCACGTGCAAACTGCAATAAACTAGTCGATTTTGAAACACTGGCAACGATAATCTGTTAATGCACACAGAATGAACATTAACTTTATTGCTGCTCTTGATCTTTTCGAGCTTTTTTCATAATCTTTAACCCTTGTCACACTACCCGACTTTTTTAAGCACCTTTTTAACCAAGAGGGACAAAAGATGGACACTAAAATAGTTTTTATTTCAAACACATTGAAAACTCGAGAAAATTCACTTACAAGTGAATCAATATGTGAGTATTTTTGTACTTTTATCGTCATTTGCATTTTTAGCGGAAGTCAACGCCAGGACAAAGGACAGCAACGACTTTTGATATTATAGAGAGCAAACAGAGAGAGAGAAATCGTCTTGAGCTCATGGATGGAGGCAACTTATTCCTCTGCACATTTATATTTTATATTTATTACAATAGAGAGCAAACAATGCAATCTAGTCCATATCGTATCTATTCTTCTTCTTATTATTATTATTTTATATTATATTCTAGATTGTAACGTATTGTATATTGTATTGTACGTGTATGTGTATTTCTGTATTGTTGTGGTACTCGAGAACGTGAAGAAGTAGAGAAGAACAAGATTTTATTTGGAGGAAGACGAAGACGCAAAAGTCATTGTGAATGGAGAATGGAGAATGGAACCAAGGAATGGAATACATGGAGTAATACACAATACAATGGAGTGGAATATGGTGACGCTGGATGGATACAACACAATATGATATGATATAATATAATATAATACAAAGCAAGGCAATACAATACAATACAGTGCACTACATAATACATAATACACATCAGACAGCCATATGATTAAAATCATAATCATAACAATAATATAACCATATTATCACGTCCTATCCATTCAATTCTCTTCAATTCTCTCTCCATCACCAAAAATAATAATAAGAAGAAGAAGGAAAAGCAATAATGGAGGTAAAGTGTGAATAGGAGAAAAATGAAAGAGTTTTCTTCCACACTTCTCTTATTCTCTTGTGTTCCAGCTCGAGACTCTGAAACCGAACCAAAGGCAACAGAAAATGGAGAACACAGTGTAAGGCTGTATGAATGTGTCTTTGTGCTAGTGTTTGTATACATATACTATTATCATATAGTTTGAGAGCCTGAGTCTATTATCCTCGCACGTTTTACAATATTTCATGTTTACTGTATATAATATACAATACGAGTACTTTTCATATCATTGCATTCTCTGTTTTCTCATATGCATTCTCTGTTATTCACTCCAGTCTTTGGACGAGGAACAAACAAAGCAAACTAACTTTAATGGAGACAACAAGTACAGTACAATATATATTAACTGTACAAAAGGAGGGAAATAATAATAATATGCCCGCAGACGGAGGAGAACATGTGCTGAAAACTAATTCATTTATCACGCATATTTTATTATCACTGTCGCGTTTTTATTCCACCAATATTATGTAATATATTATCGTAGAGTTATGGTTTATGTATCAGACATACTTTTTATCCCTTTAGTCAACTGACACACATTTTTACTCATTTTTCCTGGAATTCTGGTGACTTTGGTGTCCTGGGGAATTCTTTTACAACACTCGGAATTTTTCAGCATAATGTTTTGCAAGTTTAGAGTTTAGCATTTACAATATTATGACGAGAATGAATTAAAATGTTTATCTATTGAGTTCAGGTTACGAAATTCAAAATGCGAACAAGCACCGAAAAACGTGTTCTATATAGTTCTCGGAATTGAGAAATGATTATTTGGAAGAATTCGACTTTGAATCTGAATTCGAATTCAAGTTTGAGTTTGAGTTTGAATTTGAGTTTGAGTGAAGAGCGGAGACACGCGGACAGACACACAATGCCCAGGGAGCTTCATACTAATAAATTCGGTAATGCTGTGTTGATTGAAAGTTTCCTTCGATAAGAATCATAAAAGGGAATCTCGGCTCAGATGATTTTTTTTCTATGTAGTATTTCTCTCTTTTTCTTTTTCTTCTTCCCCGCTCTTGCTCCCTTTATTTATGACAGTTGGAGAGTAAAAAGAGCACAAGATACGAGTAGAGCAGAGAAAGAGAAAGATAGCTGAACATGATGTTACACAATAATACAGCCAGAGAGAGAAAGAAGGGAAGAAAGGAAGACGGGGAAATGGGTGTAGATTTGTATACTTGTGTATATATAGGAAAGGAGAGAAGAGCCAAAAATGAAGAGTATACACCTAGAGTCTGGAGAATGTAGAATAATGGTGGCTGCTCCAAAGACACGAGAAGAAGAAGAAGAGAAAAAGAAAAGGAAAAAAGGAGTAGATTGACAACAAAGTACAGGATTAACTTTTTTCGAGAGGGAAATCAAAATCAAAAGTAATAGAAAAGGAGGGGAACAACAAGAGAAGAACACGAGAGAGAGAGAGAGGCAAAGAGAGAGCAGGAAGACGAATACCAAGACCAAGAAGAAAAGGACTCAACCCTTTCAATAGGACAGAATGGGAAATCTTCTTGGTCTTATTCTTTCTTCCTTTCTTTTCCCTTTCTTTCTATTTTCTATCTTCTTTTTCATTCTTCTTCTTGCTCTTGCTCTTCTTATGCAATATAGGGAAGTATTTCATCTATGTATATATAGGAAATTTTGTGCATGTACAAATGTATGTACATGGTCCGTGTCTCTGTGTTGAGTTAAGAAGAGCTGAGTTTGATGTGTGGTGTCTGTCCTTTTGAATTTGAGTTTTTTTCAATGCATTCATTCAATGAGTCACTCGCTCACTCAGTTCACTCACTCACTCACTTGCTTGCAAAGACTGACTGAATGAATGAAATGACCTTTTGATTTTTTCCAGGAGAGAAAAATCCATTTTTAGTGTAAAAAAGAGAGGAACAAGAACAAGAAGAAGAAGCCTAGCCAAAAAACTTGGCTCCTTTTCTCTTTCTCGTTTCTTTCTTTCCTTCCCCCGTTCTGTCTCTCGACACTTCTTTTCATAAACACAAAACGTGACAGTCAAGTGCAAGTCTCAGATTTTTTTTTCTTTCTCTCTCTCTCTCTCTCTCTCTCTTTTCTTGTCTTTTAACTACGAAGTATTCACGTGGTATACATATTATTCATTCATACATACATACATATTTTTATCTCCATGTTATCAAAGCAGTGTATCTATTATATATGTTTAGGCATCTTCGCTCTTTCAGTCATTTGTTTAACCGCAGAGAGTCTCCTTTCAATTCAATTCTGCATTCCCTTCCCTCAACTCCTCTCCTTTGTCCTCCGGCTCTCCGAATATGTTGAATATATATTTTTATTTATCTGTATACAATATGCATATGTACAATGTACAAGCAGGGGAGAAAAAGGTCAAGAAAAATTCAAGATCACCCGCATCCTCAATATTGTCGTATACACTTTCCCGTGTATTAGGCTCTGCTTTTATCCTGCTTATATGTACGAGTATTCACTGTTTTTTGTAAACATCTTCTACTTCCAAACCGCACCATGTTGTTGATTTTTCTGTATGCATACGAACAATTTTTTCCCAGGTTGACGAATTTTCATAAAAAATGCAGAGAAAAAATTCTCTTTTTCCATAAGTGCTTATGTATTTATGAAATATAATATCAAGGTCAAACAGCCGTTTTTATTGAACAGTTTGAACTAGTTTTACAATTGTTATAACTAAAAAGGTATGATCGATATGATCAAATTTTTGTAGAGAAGCTCTCTCTTTAAATAATTACGAAAAAAAGCAAATGTATTGTGATTTTCTTTCTTTCGTCAGTTACAACTGAAGAGGAGCTTAAATTTTAAAATCTCATTAATCGAATCGAAAGTTGATAAACATTAAAATCCAGCAGGTAGTAGTATAGGTGAAAGGTCGAAAATACTATTTCTGATTTCCGCCTGTCCGCCAGTCATACAAAAAAACTAAATAAAAATCAGAGCCATGTGTTACACATATTTAGTATAGTTATAAATATACTTGATATACACTCACGCTGCAAACAAATTTAGATTCACGTCCCCATAGATTTGTGTGTTATTTATTATTTTGGACGATGGATCAAGACAGAAATATTCTACACTATACAATGTACGTATAAATTTTGCTCTCTGAGTATCGCCGATGAAAAGGATCTGGATCGGAGTAGGAGAATATATGCAGAAATCCATTCGCTATCTTTATCCAAAACTCGTCAGTGCACGTCTACATCATCCTTACAATCCTCAGCACTTGTAAAGAAAGTCCTCTTTTCTTTATCATTTCTCTCTTTTTCTCTCCATTTCTGCCGTATTCCATAGAGCAGAAGAAATGGTTTTCTATGGAACATACTCTACTCTACTCCTTACTTCATACTCCTCTTCCATTCGCATTTCTATTTCTATGCCTATTCCTATTCCCATTCCCATTCAATGCCAATATTCACAGACCAAACTATAGATTCAATTCAATTTCTAAGCCTTTACAATCTCAGGCTCTCTCCTCTTTCGTTTTCTTTCTGTCGATCTATGTATGGAGGCAGCCAACAGCAGTCAGCAAGGAAAAAGCAAGGAGCTCGCTCACTACATAAGTATATCGGCGCTCAAAAATACCTTCTACACACATTTCTAAAGCAGGGCAAACGTTGCTCGTTGAATTTCTCTAGATTCTGTAAATTCATGTGTAGGTAAATATATGTACATACATCTCAACTCTTTCTATCAATCTGTGCATTTTATTCTGATTCTCGTCTGTCTTCTTTCTACGTATCTCCAATACACATACATATGGTGCATAAATATTTAAAGCAGTGGTCGTCAAAAGAAATGGAAAACCAAGCCTTCTAAATCCTCAGTGTGAATGAATCAATACATGTATATTGTGCATAAAACTGGCCTCGAATTCCCTCCCACGAATCATTCATTCTTTGAGGACTTTTTTATGCATATGTAAATGCATACACTACACACGTAGGTACATACTCTGATTATTGTCCGTGGTTTTTCAATACTTTGATTTGATCTGGGTAACTGCGGACAAGCATTTGACTCGGGTTTCACGCACCAACAGGGGAAACGAAAGGAAATAAATACTTCAGTGCTGATTTCAATTACACCTGATGTTTACTCAATAGTGAAATCAATATGGTGGAGCATTGATTGATTGATTGTACAGGATTAAGTTTCTCGTGCAATCTTGTTTAAATGAAAAATAATCCGTGGGTTTTTAATTAAAGAATTTCCTTGACCTTTGACAGATATATAGTTAACTAAAATACACGATTAAAAGCGGGTATTGTTCATTATCTCATTGCTAACAACAAGCTACACCTGCCAAACCTATATAAGCATTAAAATGCTCTTGGAAATGTTGAGTATATATTTATACACAAAAAATGTCCATTATCATATCATTTTTACAGTGTGTACTTATAATGGACAGAGACGAGGTGCTTGAAAGAAAAAATGCTACATGTTTTGAATTTTTGAGTGTGTAGTACATATATATGTATAGTACCTACATATAGACCTGGCTGCACTCACTCCAAGTTCAATTCACAAATATTGAGGAATTATTTATCGGCGGATTGACATGCAAAGGTGAATATTTTATCCATGACATGAATGCATTAGGATTCGAATCAGACTGCATACATAATAGAAATGGGCTCTAGATAAAACGCATTAAAATTTGTGTATGTGTATGTATTTGTATGTATGGAAATGTTCGAGGACACAATACATACAAACATATATACATAATATACGTAATATATTTTGCATATTATTGTATATGGAATGGTTGCAGAGTCGCCCTTTTCATTGTTAAGGTGGATGGATGGATGGATGAAAACCGCAAGTAAATAAATCGGATTCAGAAAATCCAAATCCAAGAGACTCTCTTGTGCATCAAAATATTGTGTAGTATAAATTTTTCCTTCGATTTCACGATTTCCACATTTTCAACACAATGTGTATCACTTTTGTACAATATATTATATTACACACAGATATGTTATCGATGGATACATTAGTAGAATTTTTAGGGAGCTTAGAGAGGGTCACAATACATAAATTGAATACGATTTTCACAAATCAATATTTTTCATACGTATGTAGTTTGATGGAGTCGCTTTATTTATTTGTGAATATACTTTAGATTTTTATGTACAGCTTAATTTCCATGTTCGGATCTCTCAATTATACTATACAAATTTGTTTACGTGTTTTTTCCGCATGATGTTCAACTAAAAAAGACAAGATTGTTAAAAATTTAAAGCTTACATACAGCATAATTTAATAAATTAAGCTTTACTCACCCGCACAATTAATCTTCCTAGTGAAAGATCCAAAATTATAATTGCTTCAGGTTTCATTCTCAAATTACTTGTGCACTTTATATTATCCAGGATTTTTATAACTTTTCTCGCTGCATAAATTATAAATTCTCCTCTGTTTTCAAACAGGTTTAAGCACAATGGTCAATATTAATTAACCAGATCACTTGTCACTTTTTTATATGGGCGTACATACAGCTCACTTTATCCAGCAAATTTTTAACTCTAAACTTCACTCGTATATTTAAAATCTCGCTTTTAAAATCCTCTGGAAACTTTTAGGTCCTCTCATAAAGTTGAACGCTCTGCAAATCAAAAAATAAAACGAACATTTATTAGCCCAACCAAAAGCACAAATTACATACTTAGATTTATGTGAACTTTTAGAATTTTAAATATTGTTCAGGCGATAAACATCTTACAAGGAAAAAAATCACAGACTTAAACTAATTAAACTTCATCACTTATGTATGTATAATGTATATGTATACAGAAACTTTATTAAAAACAAGGATAACTGTGCAAAGAGTCCATGTCCATGTGCTAATGAATGCGGCGTGGAGAGCCGCGTGCTAATCGAAGGAAGACGAAGACTTTGAAACAGTTTGAAGGTAAAGGAACTGCGGTCGACTCACGACTGAATTTCACAACCATGTGCCTCCAACTTTACGAGAGAACGAGAGCAGGAGTAGCGGATTTTGTGCATTCCAAAGAGAGTCTACGCAGAGCACTATGAAGTGGGAACACTGCATATGTATGTACGAAGAAGAAAAGAACGAGAGAGAGAGAGCAGTTTGGTTTGTGTTGGTTTGGTTGGCAAACTCCGCCGAATCTTTCACTTTCCTTCCTTTCTGTTCTGCCTGTCTTTCTTTCTTTCTTTCTTTGGAGAATATAATGGAAAACTCGTTGTGTTGGTAAAAGGGAGGAGAGCCTCTTTTCCCTTATCATGCATACGGTCTTTCATGTGTGTGAGTTTTGGTGTTTGTCCGAATGTATGAAAGTGATCCAGGCTCAAAATACGTAGAGAAAGAGAGAGAATGAGAGAGACATGAAACTATATTATAATAGTATGCTTGTCAATAGAAATCATACGAGCTCACTCATTCAGCCCAACTTTATGATATGTATAAATACACTATGTATATTGTATATGATACGTGTACAACAAAGTGACTGATTATGCTAGCACGCTATGACTCCAGTGTGTGTATCCACATTTAGACATTCACACACAATCGCTCATATATCGCGGATGCATGAATAGAAGCAGCCTAAGCTTTAAGATGAGCAGCCAGCTAGCGATCGAGTGAGTGAATGAATGAGGAGTGCCTTACAGAGTAGTTCTTCTTTAGATGCATATGAAAAAATGAGGCCCATATCCACAATCACGTGGAGAAGAACGGAGAATAGACCCATTTTCATTCATACACTCAAACGGAGGGAGTTGAACATTGAGGAGCAGAGAAGAGAAGCGACTCATTTTATAAAAGAGGAATGAATGAGCACTGTATTAACTACCCAAAAGGTTTATAGCTTATCATCGCCAAAATATCAATGTATGTATATGCATCACACATTTATATCCCATGCTTATTTACTCATGTGCTCTCTATAGCTATACAGTATATAAACTATATTATGTATGTACGATGTGCGTATTCAGAGGAGAATAATGAGTGGAAATCAAAGGAGAGAGAAACAAGAAGAAGGAGAGTGAGTCCATGATATATATAAAAGAAGCAAGCTTTTTGACAATACTTTTCTCCAGTGCGTTACTTTATCAATCCCCCTTCATATATATGTTCAATTCAATGCTCAATGTAATGCTCACACAATACACTCATAATAACCTACTGAAACTGATGGCAGATATAATGGGCAATGTTTTGAACCTCTATAAAAATAGGTATCAAGTATAAAGTTTTGATATGTATGTAAGTTGTAAGTATTTCGTGTAGTGTGAGTTGTCAATTGTAAATTTGCCATTGTCTCGACTTTTATCCGATATATCGGTTTAAATCGCGGACCCAAATCAAAATTTTTATAGGAGTACGAATTGAAAAGGGACCTTGTCATACATTGTATATGGTTTGCTTTGTAACGTGCAGTTCAAGGCTAAAACCAGTGCAGCAAACTTTTTTTTGTTTCGCCACCTTGCATTCCACTTGTTTTTTAAAGAATTCATTTAAAAATTGTGCAGCTGGATCCTTCAACAAAAAACAGCGACCTGAGCTTACATATATTTCAATTTTTACTCTAAAATCTCATTCATAAAAAATTTTTACTTACAATTTCGAGACAAAAACACAGCTAGAGAAATTGAAATTGGAAAAAAACCGTCGTACAATAAAAAGTTACAAATTTTGAGGCTGGAGCCGAGGGCTATTTTGATCTCTCGCCGTTCTTTGCCTTGTCGTTATGAATTTAATGTCCATAAGTCAAGGCGTAAAAAGTGACTTGATTCATCCTCCTCTTTTTATCTTTCTCTCTGTTTCTCTCTCTCTCTCTCGTGTTCTTCCCGTTGGTTCATATACAAAGGGCCAAATGAATAAAGACGCTAAAGAAATTTTACACAATACCCCATAAATTGCAGTGCATTATTGCAGATTTCAATTCCATTTGAATTGAATTCTGCTTTTTAGTTTTCTTCCTCCACTCTGTCAAGGTGCACATCAGATATTAGGCCCGCAGACTCAAGAGCATATCTATGTACAATGTACGTATGTATGTATTTGTGTATGTATAGAGAAGACATCAGACAGACTCTCCGCACTCCACACAATGAGTCCACACTGCGGAATGACAGATCTTCCTCTAGGTTTTTTAGCCCTCCACACATTACACTGCATTAGAGGGCATTGTGTCCCGCGTAAGAATCAAAAAGGAGATGAATGTAAAGAACGGCGAGAACACAATTCTTATATCATAATAATAATAATAGCATAAATGTGTCCTTTTCAAATTGAAAAATATCAAGGGGAAAATGTGAGGCATGTGGCTCTCTTTCACGTCTTTTACAAATCACAACTCAGTTTTTCTGTTCTCACTCCTCTTCCATGCGTCCTCTCCAAACGAAGAAGAAGACGAAGAAGACCATAAAATACGTAATAATAATAATAATGATAATGTCGAATCCCAGACTGACCCGCCCCTCTCTTTTCCTTTCATTTATACCTGCATTATTCTTGCAAAGAATTCGAAATGATTAGAAAATGAACAATTCACTTCAACTCATTCATTCACTCATTCGCGTGCTTTCATTGTCTCCATGTACCGATGACTCGACTATCATTACTCTGTATTCTGTATTTTTATTGTTGTTATTATTTATAGATATCTTTTGGATTTGGTCTTGGTTTTAGTCTGTACGTGAGGCGTCTGAATTCTGCAATAGACACAGAGTACAATAGAGCGTACATGATGCGCGAGTCAACAATAGCCAAAAAATATAGTGGACGGGACAAATATCAGAAGTTTATGTACGATTTATATTGTTGCTATTGAAGACATTCATCCTATGCATTGCCATTTCATCAGAGTCATATTCATACAAATCATATAAATATTTGCCCATCAGGGATCTTATTATGTCGCCGTGTATAAGACGGTTTATTTTCATTACACATGTAAGTATCAACTCCTATATGTGGTAAGTATGTAGGTATGTATGTACCTATACCCTTAGAAAAAAATCTTCTTAAAAAATCTCACAAAATTGACTGTCTTGGAAATACAATAATTATCGCATCATTTCTTTCAATCTTATTTGATGAAGATTTACCAAGATTTGGTAATATTGATGTATTTTTATGGTTTTATGACAATTCATTAAAATTTGGAGAGATTTGAAAAATTTTGTGATTTATCATGAGTTTTTATATGATTTTTACCAAAATTCATAAAAATATGATGAGATTTCCATGACAATTCATCAAAGTTTGATGAAATTATCACGAAAATTCGGCAAAAATTGATAACATTTTCATGATATTTAAAAAACATTAGGAAAATCGATATTTCTGGTAAAAATCCGGTCCAAACTTCATAACAAATGTTCCACTAGATTATTTTTTGAGGGTGGTCCTTAATTCCTCATAATTACTACTGTTTGTGTGTCTTAACGAAAAACACACATCTAGTGACTACAGGAGGCGGAACTTCGCTCACAACTTTATAAATATGTCTCAAATCGACCAGTGAAAGTTTCTTTCTCGTCTTTGGTAGCAAAGATTCTTGTGGAGAAATTTTGTGGCCAAAGTGAAATGCCCAGCCCATTTTTGATGCAGCATTTACATGCAAGCAAGTAAACTTGCACATTCGTGTACTGTAAATTATATCATACCGTTGCTATCGTTCCTACCTAAGAAAAATGGACAATATTCAAAGTAACGAAAGAGAGAGCATGAGCGTACCTATGTATACATAGGTATGAACGTACACAGACGTAAGGTCTGAAATGAAGGGGATTTTTACAGACACACAAAAAGCAGTTTGTATGTATTGTACAACAAAGGTTCTTTGACAAATTTCTTTATATTTTTTACACAAACACACAAATTTACATTGTCCATTGTCCGTTGTCCAAGCTCCATGCACCATACATTATGTGTGTGTAGTATGTGTATGTATATTGCGAGCTTTATATAACTATTGTGTTGTGTCATTTTGTTTTGAATGCTGAATGCAAAGTAATAAACGACGTTTTATGAAAAATCTCGATGGAGAAAAGTGAAAAGAAGAATGAAGACAGAAAAGGAGAGAAACAGAAAGCAAGAGAAAGAGAGGACAGAGAAAACTCTGAAGTATGAGCTATGAGATGGGAGAGAAAAGTTGTCATGTTGATTTCCCTCTGTGTGTGTATGTGTGTGTGTTGTGTACGTTTGTATGTTATTCACGGAGATATTCTATTGAAAATCCTCAAATGAAATATGTGTCATACGGGAGGGAGGCAAGCAGACAGACAGACCGAGTTGGTTCGTTTCTTTACTATATTCTCTGTTCTGTTTTCACTAGGTACTCTCTCTCTCTATCTCTCTCTCTATTCTCTATTGTGTGTGTCCGAGTCCAAGTTTATATTTGTATTTCATCTATTTGTATTGTATTGTATTGTATGTATGTATATATAAAGAGAGTCTCCTCCATTGTGTCTGTTTGTGTAAAACTAATCACATTGATACATCAACAATGAATTCAGGCGTCCACTGGGTAGTTTTTCCTTTCTTCTTCTTACTTTTCCCTCCCTCTCTCTCTCTCTCTCTCTCTCTCTCTTATTCAGCTTATTCAAAAAATGCATGGAAAAAGGGAAAAGGAAGAGTGAAAATGTTCAGCGAGTGAGTGAGTGAGTGAGTTAGCAGGTAGATTGAAAGACGAAGCAGAAGGCAAATCCAATCCGATGGTGATGACATTTGAATAAGAGGAGTGCGAATGAAAAATCAAAGTAGAGAGCATGAGGTATAGAAAGAGCAAAAGAGAGTGATCGTGAGTCTACGACTCTATTGTACTTTGTATTGAATTGTGATGTGATATCAGAGAAAGAGAGAGAGAGAGAGAGAGAGAGAGAAGTAAATAGAAGATTGCTTCTTCTTCTTCTTCCTTTTCTTCTTTGCCTAGGCTTGTGATGCTACCTTTTTTTCCTTCGCCAAGTTATTAATGTCGACTCGGGCAAAATGGAAAAAAATTGCCAAAGATTGCATTACATATTTTAAAAATACTTTTTGCTAATAATCAATAATTAATCGAATTCGAGTCCAGGTACAGCCGCTTCAATAATTTTCAAAGTTTGGATCAAAGCAAAATTTTGCTTAAATGCTCGTAGAATATTTGTTTGCAAAAAGTCGGGTATTTTCTCCTTTTTCTATTGTACAATAATACAAGATACACGCACCGAATTTCTTTGGGGCACTCGAAAACCTTTTCTCGAGAGTTTTCATTGAAACGAGTATGTATGTACGTTGGCAAAGGTATGACAAGTGAACGTGCAAGGTTGGCTCGCATTAAGTAGGAGGATTGTGTGAATATGTGACATGTATGTACACATGTATGATACAGAAAATGTGGAATACTCTGACTACATAATATAGGACGGATTGTGCACATGTAGAAGGTAGAAGGTAGAAGGACGTGTCCAAAAGGCGCCTTCTCGTCAATTCTCAATTCCCGATCTATAATCCTTTTCGTGAGTGAATAAAAGGGAGAAGGAACGAGAGCGAAAACGAGAGTGAGAGCAGAGTGAGAGTCTCCTCCAGCCAACAACCAACCTGCAATTTGAATATGTCCATGTCCATGCATGAGCATTGCATTGCATTGTGTTTCACAAGTAAAAAGAGAGAATATAAGGGAACGGGAAGAAAGAAAGGCGCCCACATGCCGAGAGCCCGCCAACAAACAATGCGTCCTATATTTATATTGACTTGACAACTCAACCGTACAAAATAATTTTTAATGGGTGTCTATACAACCCGCTTTTTATTCCTATTTCTCCTCCTTTTGTGTTTTGTGTATTGTATGTATGTATGTATGTATGCATGTATGTACACTTCGTTTTTTCTTTTCTTTTCGATTAAAGGACCTCTTTCTCTATTTCTCATCTCAATTTCTGATTCTCCCTTTTCTTTCCAATCCTTTTCTCATTGTTAGGCAAATTTTTCATGCCGCTGACAATGAGTCTTTGAATTTCGGACCATTGTCCACCTTTGGGACTTAATTTAAAAAGTACTTGTAATGTTCCTATGATATGGAATCCGGTTCCAGTTCTTTGGTATTGATTTAGAAATCCTTGCTCATTGTTTGCAAGGATTCATGAAGAATTATCAAATAATGTACACAAGCAAAATTGAATAATAAATTTGAAGTTTCAGCTATTTAGTATATACTTTAGCCTCAACTTTAAGTATTGAACTTTATCACATTTTAGATTTTTTTCTTTTGAATTTGTAGCATTTCGTCAACATAATTTAGCTCATAATAAAAGTGGCTTAATCGGAAAATGTTGACGTTCCTCATTGTCCAATACAATGGGAAATTTTTCACGTATTTATGGCTGACATTTTTGAAAATAGCCGTCTTTCGAAATGAATGACCATCATAAAAAGTAGAAAAGGATGACGGTCTTCTTGTCTCATGTACATAATACATACGGAGTATCTATCAAAATTGGAAATGTCATAGACATTTACATTTTACTTGGACAAATTTCAAACCAGCAGCAGCACTAGCAGCATTTAGCGTTTAGTTCCCGGTATAATGATATGAATGGATGGTAATGGTAATGACAATAATTATGACCATCTACCATAATCTCAATAATGGTAAAGGGCAAATAAGCAGCAGCAGAAACAGGGACAGGAACAGAATAAGCAGGAGGAGCAGCGAGATGAGCACGTTGTCATCATCCCACATTATTTGAAGGTATGACTATATCTAATACATAGGAGCTAACTGGGAACTAACAACCTAACGCATGTACTGGACAAAACAGGGGCAAATTTTCATATTACACTTGTACACAGACACACAAAGAAATGTGCAAAATGGCTTTTGGCTTGCTTTTGCTTTGCTGGCTCCATTGAAATTCTCTATTGAGGACCAGGGTAATGACTAATAACGAGAAATACAGAGAGAATTGAACAGAGAGAGATTTCTAATAGAATGGATTTGAATTAAACACCTACTCTCATTACTCTGCTTCTGATTCTGCTTTTCTGTCCGTGATGCTGCTGACTCGAGTCAGCTATAAAACAATGTGTGTGAGTTTGTGTTTTCGACATGTTCCATTCATTCGTGTACATTTTCAAGCTCTTTTGTCTTTTCCTTTGACTTACTCACATATACACACTCAACCTCACACACACACATACACACAGACACACAAATACTCAGTCACTCAGTCATACTTTCAATACAGAATTGCAGGGAGGAGACGAACAAAACACGTACATTCATCCATTCACATGGACAATTTAAATGCCAGACAGTTTGCTTCTCCTCCTGCTCCTGCTCCTGCTCCTCCTCATACCCCGTCTCCTCTCTCTCTCTCTCAGTTGTTGTTGTTGTTGAAAATGTGGAGGACATTAAACAGAGAATCAGCATCTTTACATTTAACCACAAGAAGAATGAACACTGAACACACTGCCTGTGTATTATGTATGTATGTATGTGTATATTGTATATAGTGTATAGTTATCTGCTCTGTATAAATGTATGATTGCGTCTACGCTTTCCCATTCAGCCCTTTATTGTCATCGCGACAAACAAAACAGTTCCTTTTACTTCCACTCCACTATTCGTTCCAGTCGTTCCAGCAGTTTGTTCCAGGCTCCAGCAAAACACAACACAGTACAGTACAGTACAGCACAGCACACATCATGTCAAAACACATGAGAACACACACAATGGTTATATTGTAAGACATTATACGGGCACTACTCAATTCTATCCGATAATATACTGAGAACGCTGGGGAAGCGAAAGTTCCAGAATTTTCGTTGCCATTGGCATTTATTCCTATTGTATTATTTCAGAATTTCAGAAAATACAAACCGTAGATTAATTTGTGCGTATACATATATATGTAACACTCATGTGACGTGTATTAAAATCGAAAATTTTGTAAAAAGAAACGGTTTAATTGAATTAGTTGGGCCATTCTCCCTCTAATTGATTTCTAGGCTTTGTATCATACATACATACACAAAAGTTCAGCTGCTCCCTGAAAAAAGCTGTACGTACATATGTTGGTTATTGTAAAATGCAATTAAAATTGACAAGCTAAATTAAAAAAATTAGCTCGATCCGGATATTTCACCGAATATCGGGTGGAAACAAAAAAGGAACATGATTAATAATTAAAACGAATTGATATTTAGGTAAACCCTAAATATGAAAATCATAAAGCTACATTATAGACATGCATACGGATGGTCATAAACAATAAATGTCTAATTTGCTCATATTGTTGGGTCACGTGGCCCAGTCGGCTGCTGCATTTGTTGTTTTTGTTGCTGCTCTTCTTCCTCCCTCGTCAATTAATTGATGAGGGGCAGACGGACTCCACACGGAGAGAAACACGGACAAATCGAATTGACTTTCATGTAGCAGATCTTGTTCTCCATGCTATGCCATGTTATGTTATGTTAAGTTGTGTTGTGTGTTCTGCAACTGTGTTGTGGGTAGATGGTATAGATGTTGACCACCGGGAGGAAACCATAAATTACGACCTCTGTCCAATTTATGTCGAGTAATTGTACTTACATATACATTATACATACGAGCGGTGTAAAGTGTCCATGTTCTCTCCTCTTCCCAAAAGCGGTCGTTTAAAGGGCAGTTTATTCCTATTTGAATTTGAGGGGAGGACTCAAACATCTATTAACAGCAGCCCTTTATTTTCTCTCTGCCTCTCTCTCTCTCTCCCTCCGCTAATTTACTCCACTCCAACCTTTTCTCTACATATGTACATAGTTGTTACAAGCTCATAAATTCCCCAAGACACGGTCAAACTCTCAACTCACAAACAGAAGGCTACCAACTCGTTGCTCGGCTAATCACACCACGACTTTGTAAAATAATCCCACAATCTAATAACTAATAACTTTATTCCCATATTTAATCCCGTATAAAAAGTCCACAAATTTTTCCAAAACTTCTTTTTGGCACCGAGTCTTCATCCTGGAAGACACACGCATTGTTTTATTTTTCATCGTCCACATGTATAACGAAAACTAAGTCACAAAGAAGCATTTTTGTCCGTGTATGTAGGAGAAAAGAAGACGATGACGATTTTCGTCCCGCATCAACTCCGAGACGACTCACAATAACTGCAATTGTCTATATGCACATCTACATGTGCATAGTTATTTGAATTCGTAGAAAGCTTCACGAAAAAAAGTATGTGCACAAAACTCGATCGTATATTATATTCTTTGTATTCGTATTCCAAGTCGTATGGCTCTTGGTAATGATACATAAGTGAAGTCGTTGCTGGAGCAAACGAAGAAGAAAAAGAAGACGAAGAAGCAGGGAAATACGAGAAAGAGGAGCATTTCTGCATTATAATATGTGTTTTGTGTGTAAAAGAATGGAGGAGGATTGAGAGGAAGAGAAAAGAAGGGAGCGAGCGAGACAGTCTTTTGTTTAGGTCCAGGGTGATGTGCATGCATATGTATGTACATTGTACATGTGCCATATAAAGACAATGGAGGAGTCTTCGGACTCCATTGTCAAGGGAAACAATAGACAGAAACACACACACATACGTGTACGTATATACAAGCATAATATGTATGTATATACGTGTACACACGTTAAAAGCCAAAGAACAAGAAGAATAAGGGAATATCTCTGTCTCATTGTTAACTGCACAGATACACACGATTCACTTGTAATGTAAAGACTGAAAGACAGATAGGAGAGATGATAGCAAATAAGTACACCCCAAATTATATCTCTCTCGTCTTTTGTGGGCGAAACAGAGAGAGAGAGACAGAGGGACAGAGAGACAGAGAAAGAGTCAAAGACAGAAGAAGAAGAAGCATTTTGGAAGGTACACTGAGGATGAGCTGCATGCTGGAAAAGGGTACAAACCCTTGCTGTTGCCGTTGCTTTTGCTCTATTCATTTCACTTTGTGTGTTTCTATGTGTGTGTGTGTGTTTGTGTGTGTCACATATTCTCCTTTGCCTTTGGTTTTTGCCATGGAACAATAAGAGGGGATGACGCAAATAATCATATAACATCATCACATCAGTCTCTTTTCTACTCCTTTCTCTGTTTTACATTCTCTTCTTCTTCTTTAGTACGCCATCCATCCACACACACACACAAACACACATACACGTACAGTGCATGGATACATAGACCACTCTTTTGGTTGTCTCTTAATATTCTCCGTTAAAGCTATTTCATCTATGACTTTATACGACGACTACATTGTTTTCTAAGGGCTAACTGCGCTATTCTCCCACTTTTCTGCTCCCTTTTTCTTTTTTCTCCATTCATTTCTTTCTTTACTTCTTCCTTTCTCTCTCTCTCTCTCTGTGTCCTTTGGTCCTTCTTTGTTTCTCTTCTTTCTTTGTCAATTCTCTCGATGAGCATATTTCTTTTTCAATTCTTCTTTCTCCCTGTCTGTTTGTGTCTGTGTTGTATAATGTATAATAGTTTTTGAGAGAGAGAGAAGGAGAGACTCGGTTCTTTTTTATGCTGTCAATGTCTTTGTCTCACACGACATAATCTGGCCAATTCACCAATTTTGCATGTACATAATATGTACACACAATGTATGTATACTCTTGATAACTACAGAGCTCATATGTGTGTAGTATGTATGTATGTATGTATGTATGTATGGCAATGACAATTTTCTCATGGAGATGGAATCATGGATGAAATGAACATGGCAAAAGACAATACAGCGTGTAATATAATACAATATAATGTGATACAGTTGAGACTTCTTCAGCCTTGTAAAAAGTCGTCATACATCTCCTTTTCTGGAGCTATTCAATTCAGTCAGTTAAGAAATAAGTAAATAGGTTCAATAGAGTTTTACGGGGGAGTAGCTCCTCATTTATTCCTTGTCATGCATATCTACATATGGTTTTTTATGCATGTGCAGGGAAATTGTCAAAAACTTTCTCTGTAAAACAGTTTCGACTCACAATTCAATTCAATTCGATTCGATTCACAATTGACGACAACTCTCGAAGCAGGAAAAGTCCTCCTCAATGACATAATGCTAAAGCTCATTTATTTGCCCAGAACCAGACTTTTGGCTTGTGAGGAAAAAGTCATCTATAATATTTAATCGGCCTACAAATACAATGGCAGCATACATACATGCATACATACATACAGTGCGCAATTACTATTGTCTCTTTCTTTTTATGATGTGTGCACGCAGACTTAAATACAGCCGGGCATTTCTTCTCAATTTCCTGATTTGAATCAAGTTGCTACATTTATAACATGTTAAATAGCAGTAATAAAGTCATTGTGAATATGAAACTTTTTACACAATTACATTGGCAAATAACACTTTTCCAGAGTCCCAGATTTCTAAATTCTTACACAATGAGCAGGGCAGCTTAATGGCCACTTTCATTTTCATATTCGTATCCGTATAATATTGGAATAGGCTCATAGCCATTGTTCTCATAAATGCATGGAGAACCGAACGCAGCCTTGAATTTTATTGTTTATTAAGGCGACTTGTATTCAAAGTAAGGATTTACAACGAGCTCCTGTCTGATTATTACTTAAATGAGAAACCAGGATCATTCATTCATTCTTTTTCAAATACCCAGAGAAATACGGTGTGTAGTATATAATAGCTAATTTAAATTTTCTTCAAAGGGCTCTTCGCACTAAATTATTTCCAATGAGAGAACTTTCTTCATTTTCACCCGAGTTTGCATAACATAACTAACGGCGAGAGTCAACGGCTCAAGTGATTGTAAAATGTTGGAAATTCAATCTAGTTGAATAAAACCCTTGGCGTAAATTCCCGTTCGATATTCAATAATGGAAGGATAGAAGAGAGATGTCCTGCTTGGATTTGGATTTCCCACCGTATATTGTATTGTAAAAAGTAAAGCGGAGAAAGTCAATGTATGTGTGTAAAAATGAGGCAGGATCGAGAGCCAAGGAAGTGAAGTGAAAGCTGAGGGATTTATACTATTTGTATGTTAATCGTGATCAGCCGGCGAAAAGAAGACGAGTGGGCTGCCACATGTGTATATGTGTATGTATTTATGTATTTTCAGTGGAGGATTACCAAAGGTGTGTGAATAAAGAGACGTTTCAACAGCTTCTTCGTCTGCGTCTTCCTTTCGCCATCCGTGGTTGCCAATAAAAGCAAAGCAAAGCCAAGTCACAGAAAAGAAAGAAAGAAGAAGGATGGAAAAAAGTATGGGTTACATACACTAGAGATTTTTCCGTGTTCATTACGAAGTAGAGCAATAAATTGTAAGACGAGCAAAAGGATTTTCGACTTTGGCTCCTTTCTTCGTCTACATACTTCTTTTGATTCTTTTCCTACTTTCTCCAACTTTTCTCTCTTCTTTCTCCTTTTTGGAAGGACGACGAATCAGAATCAGAGAGAAAGAGAGCGAGAGAGAGAGAGAGGCTGAGACTGAGACTGTTGGTTCCAGTTTTGTACTTATTTTTTCAACAAAGTCAGTTTGGTTGGCAATGTGAAATGTGAATGTGCAATTGTGTGATGTAAAATGTATTGTAATATAATGTAATATGGAGAAGTGGGTAATAGTCTCATATTACAAGCTAAAGCCTAGTATGCACTTCGTGGTTTTCACGTGAAAACGACTCAAATGAAATGAAAATTCACTTTTCATTCTTATTTCATTTTTGGGTACGCACTTCTGATTTTTTCACGTGAAAATTTTGGGAAAAAATTTCACGAGTGAAAAAAGGGTTCTTTTCACAGAAACTGTACGTGAA
>JAQIVE010000065.1:0-61142 GCA_034698285.1 Sminthurinus bimaculatus
CATAAATCTATGTAATAGAATATAAATTTACTTTCAGCTATACTTCCTATAGGTATTTCTCCTCTCCATAGTTAATATGGGGGATGTGCGTACGGGCTTGAGTAATAAAAATCGGTAGCAAAAACTTTACAAATGCGTAATACATCGAGCAAAGAAGGTTAATACACAAGTATGTACATATATTATAGAGATAGGAAAAAACCTGTGGAAATGATTCAGGTGGACGGACGGAAGGATGCAATATTTTCGTCGCTCACCATCTGACTGACTGATGTGTTGACTCCAAGTCTGACTTACGGACTTGACTTGTATCTTGTATCCACGATCTCCATCTCTTCTTATGCTCTGAACATACATAATACATAATATGTATGTACATATTATAACGAAATTACATACAGTTTATGTGTCATATATTCTCGATCCTTAGTCAAAATGACGAGGAAAAAAGTTGGAAAGCTCACTTCCTCATTGCAGGCACAATTCATCATATTTTCCCTCTTTTTCCTCAACACCGTTTCTTTCTATTGTATATCTTTGCCAATGGATCAAAATGCTGATCTTGTTCTTTTTTTGGCTTCATAATATGTGCATAATGCAGGATCAATTTACGGTTTGTTCTGTTACCAAAATGTAGCCACGAAAGGGACCGGATAGAACAGTTTTTTATGATGTTTTGGAAGTTGCAGGCAAATAAATTCACTGTAAAATCTGAAACTGGGGATAAGCGTA
The DNA here is from genome assembly GCA_034698285.1 of Sminthurinus bimaculatus. Classification (NCBI taxonomy): domain Eukaryota; kingdom Metazoa; phylum Arthropoda; class Collembola; order Symphypleona; family Katiannidae; genus Sminthurinus; species Sminthurinus bimaculatus. Next base: position 733 of record JAQIVE010000065.1, read on the forward strand.
GGTACAAAAACTTGTAAAAGCAAAATTTTTGCTGAACAAACATTTTAGCAACTAATCATTGATGCATTGAGAATTAAAAATTAATAAAATCACCGAGGAAAGGAAGTGAGGATTTTGATGAAAGGTAGACAGTAGACAAGTACAAGATGTAGTTTGTACTGACGATTCACTCGTACTCCAGTTTGAATTTTACCAAGGAACGGAAAGTTTTCTGTATTTCGTACAGTACATTACATATTGTAAACAGTAAATGTATCTTACATTCATTGTACAAATGCCTTAAGGTTCTTGGTTTGTTAGTACGTTTTGGTTTATAAGGGATTAAACTTGCCGTGTAATAAACAACAACAGAGTAACTATCGTATAATGAGGAGAGAAGGGACAGGGTAAAGTCAGGTAGAGAGGGATAAAAAAATCCATAGACCACAAGAATGAAACAAGTTGTTCTTTTGCTACTACACGATCATCTAAGGGCGAACATCCTCATATAGTACAATATGTACTTACTACTTACATATTAGTTATGCTGGCACTGCGTAGTACGGTGTTAAGTGTGTAGCCTTGCCTTTAGCTTTCTTTATGTGTCTAACGCATAACACATGGGTAAAAAACTACGGTAGAGAGTAATCGAATATGTATATATAATGTGAATGAATATGTATAGGAAATAGGAATCATCGTCACAGGGGATAAGCATATATTATTATTATTATTATGTACATTTGTATATTAAGATTGAAGGGACGTGAACATTGCCTTGTACTTTATTATTATTAGATACAATCATGACCTTTCCAACATACAAGTGTGTTCCGCTCTTCCTCCTTTTCGCTCTGTCCCATAATTACTTACTTCGTTCTTCGTTCCTCATTGCCTGCTTTCATGGCATTCGTCTCTCATGTACATTGTACATGCAGTATATTCTGCTCCTAATAAGGATTTTTATCAAAATCTTGCCGTACTTGCACATAGATAAATATTGAATATATATATTGTGATGCGGGACAAGATTTGAGATTCTGATTGACTTTCAGGTATTGATGCCAATAATAATAAATCGAAGTTGTGTGTTGATCTGATGTTCTGTACAGACAAATCGGACAAAGCTCAAATTAAACCCAAGTACAAATTGTGTCATAACATATAATATAGTTTTGTGTATTGTCAACGGTTGTACCTGTACTGCTCACTGTGCATTGTGTTGACATAAGATAGAAACCACAGACAGAACAAGACTTGAGATTCTCATCAAACAAGGTGAGAATGAGAATCTTCACACTTTTTTCTTGTTTTTCTCTGTATGAGAAGCTGGACGGAACTCAGCTTGTATGTACATATATTATCTTGATGTATAGATATTCCAATTATTTCAAAAGTTATAAAGCTGTCTCTAAAAATATTTATACTATGAACACGGTCATAATTTTCTCACTCCCACAATTCTTACTTTTATATCAAAGTTGTAATATAAAAGTCGAGAGCATTAATTTGGTCAGAAATTCGTCATGATGATGATGATAATAATAAGATATTATGTATGTAAAAAAAGTTGAATGACATTGCAGCACAATTAATTGTATTATGCGCCCAGATGCAGGTTTAAAAGCAAAAAAGAAACAGAATAGTAGTTTCAAAAAATATAATATGTAGAAGGATTTCTTCCACTAGTCAATTGTTCAAAACGAAGGAAAAGGTGGAAACAAATTGAGTATTCGGTTGTACATGCTCCCATTTTCCTCCGCAATATGAAAATGAAATGCATGATTTTTTCTACCTTACGTTGTAGGGTAAAAGATTAAAAAAAGTATCAAAATAAAAAGAATGTGTATACTGTATACTCTTTTATCCTGAAAACTGTTTGGAATCTGGACCAGAGTTGAAATTGAGCACGAAAATATCTTCCTGTTCAATTATTATTATACAGACATTGAAATGAAAGACGGGGGAAGAATGGGAATAAAAATACGGTCATGGGGGAAAAGAAAACATTTATTTTGGATTTTGTACAAAAAACGGAGGAAAAAGAAAAGACAACAACAACAACGACGACGACGAAGGGTTGGATGCTACACATACATAGACGTACATACATAGATGTATATAATAATATAAATAGACTGTGGAGAATCCGTAAGAAGTAAGAAAGTGTTGTTATTGTTATTATTATTATTGCTCTCGTAATGGGTAAGAATGGAGGAAAAATAGGGATAATAGAAAGGAAGAGTGACAATGAAGACCTCCGCGATAGATGATTAGATTTGGAGTTTTAGATTTTGAACTATTATCATTATACATGTACAATGTACATATTTTGGATATACGATGCGATGGCCTAGTGGAGGTCATCATCAACATCAACAAAATAAAGATTCTATTTATTCCCTTCCTGAAAAATTACTCCTTCATTTCGATTTCTATTATTGTTGCTCATTTGCTCCTTTTCCTCCAAATTTTTTGTCTCGATTCAACATTTGTAATGAAAGAAATGGGAAATGAACGGAAAAAATACTTTTAACTCTTAACCTCGTGTGTGAGTTTTATCTTGGATATCTTGGATAAACAACCACAATACACATCAACAATAATAATAATTACTCGATGGATGGAGTCGAATCTTCATGCTTCATAATGAAGGACTATTTTTTCACAATAAAAAATCAGCCTACATCATTATTATTACTGCTGGTTGCTGGTATTTGATAATTCAATTCCGTCGTATACATTCAATATTAATTCGACGGACGGAGTTACAGGAATAAAAAATGTTCAAATGAAAGGGAATTAGATGCATGCAAGGTTTAAACAGACTCATCTTCAATACAAATATAATATAATATGTATTATGTACATATATTATGTATAGTGCAGGAATTGTTGATCACAATACGATTATTGTTAAAGCTTCACCTTCAAAGAGGGTTCAAACTTTGAAATGGACCAAAGCAAAGTAAATAATATGTATTTTAAAAGGGAAAGGATGATTTTTATATGTAAATCAGAAATCTCCGTTTGGCTGGTATATTATTGACTTAGGGTCGTGTAAAAGTAACTTTTTCACTCACTCTACTCTCCACTCGCTTAATCTCTAATCCATTGATCTTGTACCCTGGACCAAGTTAAGTTCTAAGTTCTAATAGACTCATTTCAGCCGACTTTTTTGTGGTTCCCTATTAGGCACTCATTCACTGATCGAGAATTTGTTTTCCCTCTTATTTTAGCCTGTGAGCTTAAGTTTGTGCCTGTTTTCATATACATACAAATATTATGTTAATGTTGATTGTCGAGGCCTATCACGTAGTCCATTGATCTTTAATGTACCTTCGCGTCTTCGATTATTAAGACGTCTAAATTGAGTAGCAGCCGACAGATTTCAATTTACTCCTTTCCCGTTTTATTTTTTACTAATATTATGTTCTCTTCCTCGTTTCCATCCATTAGCATTAACGTTAAGATCTTTGGCTGCGCCTGCATAAAATAGATGTATTATAAAATCCCCGAAAAAAATGACATTGACAAGCCGGAAAGTGAATTTCTACATCTCCTCCGTCGTAATTTTTATCCCAAAAACATGGACTGAGCTAACAACCAAGTTTATGTACATCTTGACATTTAATGTGCATCAAGGGCAATGTTATGCATCCACAGTCCACAATAAACCCATAAAAACTAATGTATGGTCAAATAAAACATCTTCTTACGAGGTCGTATTGCTTGCTTAATTGTCCCTGGTGCTGTTGATATGTTTTTTTTATACGTAAGTATAATCTGAGAAAACTGGACAACTATTAAAAATTATCAACAAAGTATCTCGACTTTTCAAGTTGGATAAAATTGGGAGATGCGATCACAAAATTACAGTAGTGTGAGGACCAGAAATGGTATAAGTATACATGTAATAATATGTATGTATAATGTAAAAGTATAATACACACACATTTTGTAAAGTACAAACTTGGGCTTGGACAGACACTGATTTTTTTTGGACACTCTTTCATGCTTTCATGCTAGCCACTATCCACTTTGTATTCAAAAGAGGACAAAATCTAAATGTAATAATAATTATTATTAATAATGTTGGCTGTGTGAGAGTAAGACGAAGAAAAGGTATCGGGGAAATGGGACAAGATTTGAATACAAATGAGAAAAAGTGTGTAATCTGCGCTTTGCAGACTGGACTATGACTATGACTATATAGGACTGGGGCACGATTATGATTATGATGATGATTTGGACTATATTGTGTTGTATGCATATTCATTTTTTTATGAACCGCAGAGAATTACAATCGGAAATCCAAAATCCAAATTCAAGTCTGCTCGAGCAGACATCCATCCAGATCCAGATTATCGTCATTATCATCGGCTAACACCACTATGAGAAGAAACTCAAAACTTGTGTCCGTCTGTATACAAGTATCTATAAAATATTATGTACATAATAAGTACGTACTATGATATCATAATATACAAACAATATTATACAAACAACTTCTTTATTTCTTACTTGAGTCCAAAATCCACAGTCTCCTGTGAAATTTGTCAGATCTATTCTACTGCTTCTCTTTTTCCTATTTCCTCAATCGTTTCACTAATTTCGTTTGCTTGCTCAATGGATGACCCCCATTTTCTTCTAATAATGTACATATGCAAACGTTTGTATACATATTAAAGAAATCAGGTCATTTCTTTCTTCTTTCCTTTATTAGAAAATACTTGAATTTTGAAACCAGCTCCAGCTTTGCAAACAACAATTTAAAAAAAATTCATTTCTTTACGTAAATGCCTACTGTATTAACTTGAACTGGAAGAGTTTATGCAGCGAATTCCAGGAGAAATAATATTGAAATCCAATCTTTGTTCGATAGTTTGTTTTACAATTTTGTACACAATATAATGTGTACAAATAATATATTGAGGCTTTGAGGTTAGAGTTGCTCGGCATTCGGCGGGAGAACGCCAAAGATGAAGGAGCAGAGGAGAAGAAAGATTTGATTAGACTCCATGATTATGATTATTGTAAATAATTTGCTCCTGACAGCTTGCGACTCTGGTGGTCAGCAGCTCTCGTTCTCTCTGGATTCCCTTTGCTCAGACCCCAGACTCTAAAGGATGGAACGAGAGGCCAGTGGCCAGTCTTCTCCATTTAATATATGTTCATCATGGAAAAATTACCAGGCTGCCGTCAGTCTTCATTTAACTATACAAATGCAATCATTTTATTATGCATACACTGTACGCGATGCAGAGATCAGGAAGCGTCAATATCATCTTTTTTCGCTGTTGTGAGCACGTACGATACAAAAAGTATCATACATTTTTATGTAGTCAAAACTTTGTGAGTGAGAAAGGAGAAACATGTTAAAAATCTAAACGCAAAAACAATCCATGAATTACACATAAGAAATCAGGAACCACACCAGAAGAATTTTGTTGGTATGGAAATTTTAACAAAACAAGGTTTTTTAGTAAATTAGATACAAATATCCTCAAAGTTGTACCTATTGAAATATGGCAAACCAAGCAATGAGAAGCGTTTTTGACAATTTTTGTACGTGACAGTTCATAAAAAATAGACTGTAGTCTGGATTCTGGATTGAGTGCCATTGTGGTCGCTAAAATTACGGACATTGCAAGGCAGCTCCATACAAGGTGTATACAGATACTGGATTAAATCTTCAGATTGTCCATAAAAATGGCAATTGCTTTACCGTCATCTTCAGTCCCATTAATAAGTAATGAGGATGCAGAAGGCGAACAAGTGTCGAATGAGGATGCTGAAGCTGAGGTTCCGCGAGAGTTCATTGTGGCCAAAAGAGCCGTTATCCAGAGTGCCAAGCTCGTCGCCAATCTGAACGAGATTGAGGTGAACTTGCTGAAACGACAGGATGACTTGGGCAGAGAGCTCGAAATCTTTCGTTCTACCATCAAGTCTTTTGAAAAGGATGAAAAAATAAAGATCCGACGTCGGAGACGATGTCGAAAAAGTAGTGAAAAAGCCAATCGAAAAAAGTGACCGATCCTCACACTATAAAAATTTCAATGATCAAAGCTCCCTTTAAGGAGCTCTTAAAAAGTAACTCGTGTTTTTATATAGACAACAAAATCTTACCATTGTAAATAAACTGTGAAGCTAGTTTAAAAGACGATAATATAAAATAACATCATTTTTTTCAGAGCACTTTCTCATTTCTGCAAATAGTTAAATGAAAGGGGAAATGTTTTTGTCTGCATTTTAGTGTAGTTCAATGAAGGGTCAATATAAAAAGGAAATTCGAATTTGAAATAAAAAATTGGAATTTTGCATAGGAAAAATTCCCGGTGTTAGATAATCGATTGGCATATAAATTATATTGAAATTTGCATACCTAAGCGGAAACGCACGTCAGTAATTCGATGCGATCATAGTCCTTCCGAAATTAACAATTTTAAATAGTTTCATAAGGCTGCAAAAAATACGTAACCCATGTACATACGTACGTATATTATACCCTGCCATACAATTATGAAATTGACCAACGGCTATTAATTTCACATTAATTACACTCATTATGCTTATTTGATCCCAGATTCATTTCATGTTCATGTTCATGTTTGAATTCCTATGTATGTACGTCTGGCTGCTGACCTGACCACGAGTCAAAAACTCCAACGTCGATAGCATATCAATAGCCAAGCAATGGCACTCATTAATTCACTTTTTTTACTATAACATAATATGATGCAATAATCGCATCATACAATTTGCTCTTCGACTAACAGTCGCATTTTTCTAACCTTTTCCCATTAGTTTTTTTTGTAGTCAGTGATTAGGATGAGGATTATTATCATTGTGATTTGAGGCCATCACAAAAACTATCAGTGACTTGTGCCAGTGGAATAAAACGGAAAAAAAACATGAGGCTGGATTACTGGATGAACAGTAATAATTATTTTTTGCTCCATCTCATTTACATTAAGATCATCCTTTTCCGACCCTTTTATACAATTATTATCTTGTGCACGAAAGTTATGCATACAGTCTTTTTACATACATGATGTTGTATACAAGCAGCCTTTACTGCCAATTAAAAATTCGTAGAATTATGCAAAAATTTGAAATTTTGCTATCGTTTTACATTGTAGGTACACAGGTACACTGAGCTGAAATGTATTCACCCCTTCTTGATAATATTATTTAAATGCTATACGCTTCGTGTACTCCGATAATTATAGTGGGAAAAAAAGAGGGGATGGGACATCACTTTTGACGCGTGCCTGCTCAGCCAGCCAACGACGAGAGTTGGGCATTTGGAATTCAATGCAAACTTGAATTCCACACTCCCACCCTGAGAATGTGCGCATGCAAGGAAACTGACTAGTGAGATTCAGCATTCAGCCTTCTCAGCTTGCTGTACCAAGCGATGATAAATGCCTCCATGTAAATACATGCAGGAGAAAGGCTATAGGTGCAATCGTCACGTTTGATTATAGTCTTCTTATAAGATTGACTATCTTTTTTAACTTACATACATTAATTGTGTGAATGAATTACAACGATGATATAATGTAAAGGTGTCAATTGACTCGAACATTTTTTGTGCAATAGACTTTTGTCAATTTAGTAGAAAATAGTCATAAGTTTCTTTTTGCGAGGCAGGGCAAGGCAGTCCAGATATAAATTTGATTACAATGAAGCGCTTTGAAGGAAGAAAAAAAAATACTTTTTACCAGACAATCTCTAAATGGTTTTCTTTCTGAAATCTTTGAATTTCGATTTTCGATACTATTAGGTAAAAGTAGTTTAAAATCTTACTTTCAATTTTAAACTCGAGCACAGTATAAACTTTTGTTGTTTGGAAAATCATATTATTAACGCACAAATTGTACAACTGTCGCATTCAATGTCCTATCCAAGTACAAGCATTAATATCGATAAAATGAACACAACTGAACAAAAGTAAACAAAGTTTAATTTTTCCGAACCTGTCTTTGCGTAATCATTAAATAATAATAATTGTTCTTGTTGTCTGCACTCTGCACCACCCGGCCACGAGTGCGAGTGAAAGACTATATGTAATTTTTACATGTTGAAAAAAGGGACCTAGACGCAGGCGACCTTATTGCCCCTTCACAATGTGTGTATGTACTATGTACAATGTGTAATGCACACGAAAGCAAGGCAGTCAGTAAGTCAGACGGGAATATCATTGAGAATTCAAAACTCAAAAACCTGCTGTATAAGATAACTCATCATAATATTATATTGGATCTTACATTTCTGTGTATTTGTACATATAGGCCATCATCCCTTTTCTATATGTATTATCATGTATACAAGTGTAGACACAGTCTCTTGTCTCAAACAAACACGAACACACGAGCGTATTGAAAGAGTGGAAACATACGTAAGTATAATGTATAATGTATATCGGACACACGTCCACGGCACAAGAACAGCATACGGTTAAAAAATTCTAAAGTGCGCCTTCTTATATTTCTTTTTTTCTGTTTATGAACTTTTCCCCCTTTTCTTTATTCCCCTTCGCCGTCGAGCTTTTTCTTTTTCTTTGTCTTCTTCTCCCTCTGTTGTCCCCCATTCTATACATATTACAATTATGAATCGCATCATGTTTTACCATTACCATAGCACACTCTCAATGTATTTAATAGCTTATAGTCTGATGTCAAGTGATGTAAGCATTATGCATCTTTTCAACGGTTCCATCATATTATGTATCTTGGTCGTTTGGTCAAGGTTTAAACTTTTCAACAGTATTAGTAATCAGTAATCATCAGCGATTCGATCACACTGTATGAAATATTGCATAACGCGAAAATTATACGATCAAATCTCAGTCTAAAGTGTGATGTGTTTATTCGTTCATTCTACAAAACTCAAAAGGTCTAGATTTTCACATTTCCTCGGATAAAAGGTCGAAAATTCAGCTGTATCATGTATCATGTAAATTGTAAATATGATGAGCATTATTAATAATAATCTTGAGGAGGAGGAGGCAAAGTTCATATTGCAAGAGAATTTTATTATTGTTACATCATTTTGTACTGGCGTGCGTTCAGAAGTATCGATGGCGCATCTTTATTATTTATAATCCATAAAGGTGTGTGTGATAATATTATTATTATGATGATGATTATACATATACACAACTTGCAACTTTGTTCTAACATGGAAAGCAACAGGTGGCCATCAATATTCTTTTTAGCCTGTTTAGTGTGTTTCATGTGTGCTGTTGTAGAAACATTGTATTCTCGTTCTATACACATACAGATATTTATTTATGCTCCAAGCATCTACTTGGACTCATCTTTTTGCAATCAACATTAACCGTGGATTCGTGGTCCTTCTACGATCGTAAATATTTTCAGGTTGAAAATGTAATACTTCAGAGCTGCTCATTTTAACAGTATTAATGATGATGTAATATTGCATTATCTACATACATGTACCTATGGTTTAAAATTTTCAAACTTATCAAGTTCTCGCTTCCGAGTTTTGGTGCGATTTTGATAAATTTTGGTTAGTAGTTCACAACTCACCATCGACAATTTACTCATTATGAAAGTAGATAGTAGATGCTAGCAATTTTATTTTATGCACTTGCCATCGATACTTTTTACGATATGAGGGACCGATTCATCATTTCCTATCTCTTGTGTATACATAACATTATATTCCCTAGAATGTTGCTCTAGAGGCGAGTCTCGTAAATTATTACCCCGAAAATATTATGATAACGATAATAACCTGAGATTTTGTAGCCTGTTCTGTTAATATTGATCTCTATAGATGAAATTTGCCACGAAATGGAATGGAGTCATCAACATGGAAAGTTGTGTAATTCCAAGTAATGAGGACATAAATAATTTCTACCGTAGAAAAATCCTTATCCACTGGAACTGGACTGGAGGCTTATACAACATATCGTATATCGTATTGAATAAATGAATAGACTGGAGTAAAAGTTGAGCTGACCAGTGGTCAGATCAAAAGTCATTTATTCAAATGCGAAATAATCATTATCACAGTGTGTACAATGGCTAATGGCACAATAGATGGTCCAAACACGTCCTATTTCCCCTGTGAATGAGTGCTAATACTTTTGAGACTTGTTTTAATGTTTAACTTTAACGGTCAAAATAGAGAGGGAAGGCTGCTGCTGCTGCTTTTACTTTCTCTTTCCTCTCATCCCATCTCCTCCACGGCGACAATTAAGCGAATCAAGACGCATAAATTGCATAGATAACGAACATTAAACTGAATTTCAAGTGGGAATATTACTCCTCAAGTCCCCGGGCGGGCATTGCCACTATCGTTGATATCTTTATGTATATTTATTGTAAAGGAAAAAAAAATTAGATTGAAGAGTAACCTTTTTAAAGTTTACAGTACTTTAACCTGCTGAATTTATACCTACAGTATGCAGTCTACAGTGTGTTTTATTTTGATTCCCGTCACTGATTTTGATGTGATATTCAAATATCTAATTTAATTTCAAAGCAGAAAATAGCGTATGTATAAAAAGTCGGTAAAAGGCATGAAAAATGTAAGGAACATGCTTGAAGCGCTAAATCTTCCTGTATAAATAAAGTCGAAAGTGTCCCTTTATGACTTGATTTGATTGCTCCACACTTCAAGGTTCTTCACAAAGCATGTAAATGTTCAAATTAAGGTGTTTATCTAAAGTTTAATCCTCATTATTACTATTATTATACCCCTTTATTCCGTGTCCTGTTTGCTCCTTCTCTTCGTTTTCTGATCACTTTTGCATTTGGTTCTTGTACTTGTATGTGTAATGTGTACCAAGTTTTTCTTGACTCAACGCTTGTGATCAGCAGCGAACGGAGAAAATTCATCTCTCAAACTGCCCTTAATTAACCATTTGATTTTACGAGCTTTTTCATGGAGTGAGAAAGTCAATAATAATGATGGCTTTTACAAGTAAGTTGTGGACAAACGAGTCTTTGGAAGTACATAGCAAGCATGTGTATATTTAGTCATTTAAATTTTTTTTGCTTCCCTTTAATCTTCAAACTTTTAATTTCAGCAGCATTATACATAGTTGTTAGTTTTTATCCGGGTTGAGCAAAGATTAGCTTAATTTAAATACAAAAATAAATTTAAAGGAAAAGGGAGAGTTTTTATTTTATTTTTTTCTGTACGTCATTAAAACGTAGAATTGAAACAGAAAGTTGGTAGAAATCGAAAGTTTTTTTCGTGAGAAGAAAAAAATCGTGGCCATGGTTGAAAATTCATTGAATGTTTCGATGCTTTAATTTTAATGATAATTTTTTGAATGAACATATAGATGCACGTATGTACATATGTTGTATGAGTAGAAGTAATAGGGAAGTTTCGTTTTTATAATTTGATAATTTGTAAAGAAAGTCACCCAAGGCCCGTTTTTTCTTCTGGCTTTCCCATTTTTTATCATTTTGTTTCGACTATGATCAAGTATAATGAATAAACGGAAAAAATATCTATTGATGAAGCTTCCGATGTTGTGTAATATGTATGTAGTTTGTATCTAGAGCAGGTGTACAAAATCCCAAAATTCGATGCCCATACATATGTACACAGTTGCATCTCTCGCAGAAGCCGAATCACTTTTACTTTATGCATATGTAAGTAGGTATGTGATAATCAAATGATAGATATTTTTGTTTTTTCCTTTACGGTATTTTGTACCCATTTTGTTATGCTCCATTATTAATTTGTATTAATTTTATGTTTGGAATTAAAGTGGGAGATAAAGAGTAAGATTCTTTTGGGATCATTTCAATTTCATTTTCATCTGCTCTTATTTTTATCGACAAGCTTCCATTATCCTTTGTTTTGTATGGACTGTGTTTTGTGCATATTGAATCAAAGGAATCAAAGGAACAATAGTAAAAGCAGTGGCAATATGTAGATATACTGTGTGTATTATGAAGTAGGGATAATTTATTAGTGAGTCGCCGTCGTCCGGGCATCCATATGTAACTTTTTACTTTGTATAATATGTAACCGTAAAGCCGTCAAGGGTGCATCGTAATTAGGTGCGCTTTCAAGTTGGGGAAATAATACTGTATTATAGTGAAGAGAGTGAGAGAGAGAAGGAGAAATAAAATTAAGGTGTATGAATATGTATGTAATATTATCTATTTTAAATAATATTATCTTTTAGAAGGAAAAGGGACCAAAGTTTGCGTTGGATGTTTTTGGTTGTCTTTTCCTCCCGCATCCAAACATACATACTATGCGTAATGCGTATAGTACTTGTATATAATATATAATGCTCGAAGCTCACGCACTCAAACACTTACATTGAATACAGATCAGCCCTGTGGGCTGTTAAAATTTGTCCCTTGGCCTTTGTTCTGTCTGTCTGTCCATTAATGTTGTAATCAAATCACGCGTCCATTTATGACTACATAAACCTGATCTTCATCTCTTTTATCTCTCTTTCTTCCTGTAGTATTTATTTACAGGATCTATTTCTACATTTTCTATCCTTCTCTCAAAATAAAAATATAATGATGGGCTCCCTTATTCTTCTGATTCTTTTTTTAAACGTTCAATCAACTTTACTTTTATTATTAGAACTTTTGGTTTTATCCGAGGAATTAATTCCCAATCGAAAATAAATCGAACCCGAATCAAACTTATCTATTATTTTCTCTCTCACTATAATACTTATATTTTCACTTTTCATTTGGAATCTGCTTTGGCTTCAAAAATGTGTTTGTGTGAGTTCCAAATTGAAGACTACAATCTTATCACGTGTATATATTTAACTTTTTCTAACTGTATTTTTTGAGATGCTGAATGTTGAATGCAACGGTTTTGATTTAATTACTATTTTGCTTTCATTTTTCGACCAAGATTAGTCAGAGAATTTAATGTCATATCATAATACATAAAATGAAATGGATCAATTCTACATCAGTTATTACGTTAAATGCTTAGTAATAGATTAGATTGAAAGGGTGACCTTTGCTCTGTAATTCAAACTCTTGACTTTATTCTCTTTACTCTTTATTCCATCTTTAGAACTCTGAACTTTGAATTGATCTCTGAATTGACAGAACATACCTTTTGAAAATATGTTAATTTGCTCTAGGCTCAATAATGATAAAATTATGGCTATTGTGAGCTTTGATGCACAACTTCTGAATTTCAGAAGCTTTGGATAATGTTCCCTTTTTTACTTTTACTATCTATATAATTTAATATGTTAATATGAAGATTGTAAGAAAAAAGGTGCATGATCCACTTGTGTATTGATTATAGGGTGATAATATATGAAGATGTAATATAGAGATGGAATGAGAAAAGTGAAACTTGTGAATCAATGACATGGATTAAATTATAAACAAAAGGGATTGTTTGGCACATTTTTCCATTTGAAATTTTTATTGTTTCATTTTTTTCCATGGTGGTGTTCATATTATATAATTATTGTAATGTTTATAAATAATACATAATAATATCATTTCGTTGTTTCTCTTGAACATTTTTAAACTTTTAATGGCGAATACATTATGTATTATGTATGTTATGACATAAGAAGGATCCTGAGTATCATCTTTTGTTTGCCTATGAATGATATTTAATATATTGTAACTTGTACTGTACAAGTTGTGCAGTTTTTGACGAATTCGAGCGAAAATTTTTACAACAATAACATTGTAACAGTAATTAATATATAATAATATGAGCAATGACATCTTAATTTTGGATTTACATTAGACTATGTTATAACTATAAAGAAATATTTCTTAACTAAGCGTAAGCCAAGTTACATGATGTAACATTATTCTAGTTTCTAACTGAGCATCAATTGATAAGGGCATTCGATTCCAGCATGAATCATACTTTGGAGTTAACGTAAACCACTAGAAAAAGTCGCTCTAAACTTCCTTGTTTCGTAGTTCATAATTACTTGTCACTTGTCACACATTTTTTCTCAAGCACTGAAAACAAGCAGCAAGCAACAAAGAAATTTAGAACCACACCATGGTTTTGTGTACCCTCATTGTATTATCACAGAGATCATTGTGTGAAGTGTTAACTTTAGTATCAATTATAATGTTATAATATAAAATATGTATTAACAATATTTTTACTATTTATCGTAATTATTATTAGGTTTTATGTATTTTACACCTTACACTGTGTATATTTTTATCAACAGGGGTCTACAAAAAGTAAATACCAAGAAATTAACAAAATTAAGCTGCTTTTTATTTGAACTGAACACTGCAACATTGAGTTGAACTGTAAAAAACACTTGAGTTTGCAATAATAAGCTATGACACGGAAAAACTTTGTAGAATATGAACGACAATATGGTAAAACGTTATTTTGTATTATTTTCAAGTTTTATAACTTTCCTACTTAATATTTTGAGCATTTTATTACCTGAGCACTGAACATTTTGAATATTTGAGTATGTATGTAGTATTGACATAAAATTAAATGGCAAAAACGTGTAACTAAAGAAGTGCCTTTTTAAAGAACTAAATATAATACAGTTTACACTATAGTTTACGCACAATTTGTAAAATTATGGCTTTCCCCTCCAGTTCCTACTCTTTGTTTACTCATGAAATTAACGTTTTTTTCACAAGCAAAATTGGAAAAAACTGCATGAAAATTCTGACAAACTAATGGTGGTTTCTTGCTCCAACGAGTTGAATTGTAATAATTACACTTTATAAAATTACCCACGTAAACTAGAGAACAAGAGAAGAAGAAAGCTGATGAAGCTCAATAAGGGAGCAACCTTGTTTTCTACCTATTGTATTTAAACGAGGTTTAATAATATCACACTAAAAAAATTGAATTTATAATTCCTATCTATGTATATCCTTGTCGAGGATTTCCTCGAGAACCTAAATAAACCAAAGTACTTACTTACACACAGACGGAGAAAAAATTTGAGTTGAACACTTTCAATTTCAGTTTTCCTTCCTTATTCTTCCATATAATAGAAAAAAAATACTAATGAATTTTCAATATTCAATTATTGGAAACTTGAACATCATAAACTCCCTGATTAAGGAAATTAGGTAAACAAATAATAAGCAAACAGCTCAACAAAACAGAAATTACTCCTCTCTCTTTCTTTCTGGTCTCAACAAAAATGAAACATGAGTTGGTTTTAGTTGTCCGCAGTGGGATTTCAATTTTATCAGTTTTCAATGTTCCTTCTTAAAATAATATGCAGCATAATGTATAAAATTGGAAAAGGGAAAGACGGTTTTATGATGAATTATAAATTGTCTAGTCTACTGTTTGATATTTGATTTGATTCGATTTGATTCTGATTTTTTTTCCACAGCTCTTATCCCTGTTAAGACCCTTGTTTAAAACTGGACCAGCAAATTTGATCCTCACTGGAAGAGTCGGTGCTCAACGTGAATACCAAGCAGGTAAAAATACAATACATATATGTATACCTAATGTATATCCGTGTAAAAACGCATTGGCTTAAAGAAATTTCTGACTGCATATCACATTGAAATTTGAAGGAGCGAGTATTTTAATTCAATCTCCCATTGATTTTTGAGCTTGCTGCTCATCTAATTATGCATGGCATGGCATGATATGCTGCTACTGTTTTCTCTGTCCTCCTGCTCTCGTCTCCTTCTTCTTCTCAAACAACTTTCATAGATATAAAACTCGAGTCTCCTATACATACATACTGTAATAAGGATAATCTTGAGCAGTCGAATATAAAAAGTACTGCAGGAGGTGGAATTAGGCGAGTTACGACTTTGTTGGATAAAAGTATTAAATAATATTTGTTTGCGTAAAAAATCCTAATGAGGAATAACATAAAAAGCTCAATGCAAGCAATATGTATGCAGTATGCACCATAGTATAGCATACATATACATATTATGTACGAATGGAAAACGGAATGATATAATGGTGTATCATTCATTTTCAGTTCATTCGTTCTTCGTTCGTGATCCCTGTAGTGAAGTTTCCTTTTGATTTTTTAGTGTTCTGTTTTCTGGGCCTTGGCCGTCGTTGCTGGCCTTTTCCCATCCTCTCAAAGGATTAATGCTTATGATATAGATTACAGTAATTCGTTTTCCAATCCCATTTGAATATAATCTACATGTTTAATTGAGGATGGAATGAGAGCACCGAAGCGGTAGCGTGTATCTATGTATGATGTGTAGAATATAGAACTTTTCCAGTAATAATCATCATCATAATTACACTCTTCATTTTTTTGAGAAAAATCACACTATGGGGCTAACACATTAACCAACCATTACGAAAATCATAGCTAAGACTCACACCGATATAATATGCATACATACATACATATGTAGATGAATTGTATGAATATTTTATCCCGTTTCCGATGCAATCTATTCCTTTTTTTCACTTGAAAACTATGCATAGTTTCAAGTTTCAATAGAGAAAGAGAGAAGGTAGGGAAATTTGTTTTAAAATATTTTCTCCGTCTTGAGTGATGTACATTTAAATTAGACTACAGTTTAGATAAGTGGTAAAAGTGTATAGTTTTTGTACACTAATACACATAACACATAACAGTAATAATAAATATGTGGGTGAAAAGACACTTTTCTTACTTTTTTTTTCAATATGTTACTCTATTCACTATTTACCTATTTTACTTTTTTTAAACATTAAAAGTATACCTATTGATAATAATAATAATAATATACTTAACTATAGGCCGATAGTAGATATATGTATACATAATATATGCTGTTATAAGCTTTAAGCGTATCGTATGGTAATCTTTTTTCCTGGTTTTTTTCTTAAATCGAAATTTTTATAAGGTAGCTTTTTTCGTTTCCGTTTCTATTTTCATAAAAAGTGATATAATATTATACTTTAGTTACAAATAATGTACCTGCACACTGTATATTTAAGTATTTTTACCTACAATATGTATAGTACCCTAGTATGGGACTTATAAGGATATTTTCACAATTTAATTAAAACTTTTGCAATATTTTTATGCTGTGTATCGAAATTCGAGCTATCATTATTGTGTTATGTACAAGGAGAAAGGTTAAATATTGATCAATTAAATATGTACATTAGGCTCTGGCCTTATATCCCAATGTATCTTTGTTATCCTAATGTGTTACTTTACTATGCATTATGCAACATATTATAACAAAAGTTTTTCCTACAACTAAATATGTATATGAAAATAAACAATGTATTTCTATATGTATGATATATGTATTTCAAGATTTCCCTCGACTTATCAATAACAATGTTAGGCATAATATAAATTTGGTCACTTTGGAGTTATCTGTACAGTAACAACACCTCTGTCCTCAAAATTTTTACTACTTAATAATTTACTTA
Organism: Sminthurinus bimaculatus; assembly: GCA_034698285.1. Lineage (NCBI taxonomy): Eukaryota > Metazoa > Arthropoda > Collembola > Symphypleona > Katiannidae > Sminthurinus > Sminthurinus bimaculatus. The sequence goes on from JAQIVE010000065.1 coordinate 18,079, forward strand.
CTAGTTTGCTCATGGCGTTTTTTATGTGCATCCTTCTTGGTCACTTTGACACAATTACTCAGGTTTCATCGTATTAAGTATGTGCGTATAATGTTATTATTTTAGGTACGACTGTAATATCCATCTTGTCTATGTATATATAAATATTATTGTACGAATGCTTACGAATATGTATGTAATTGGAAGTACATAATAATATGGGGTAGTTGTATGTAGTATGTATTTGATGTGATGTGTACTAGTGTTTCGGTTCAAGTAAAATATGTAGAGCTATCAAGTTTATGTGTATTAAGTATAATATTTTAGTTGCATTTGCATGTAAACTAAAACGCACCTCTGTTACTGTTTTCTTGGCCACTTTTTATGTGTGTATGAATTAATTTCTTGTACGTGTATCTAAGTATATGGATTGAAAATTGAAACGCTCGTGTTTGAGGGTAGATAGTAGAAAAGTACCTTCGTTGCATTGATCGGGTGTCGGTCCATGAAGTATTTTCGTTCTTAGTTTCATTTCATGTCATCCTCGTCTAAGGCTGATCAGGTCGTTCGTCGTTCTCGTTACTTACGCATTAAATTTGGAAGACGTTTAATATATAGCAGATACGTAGAATTCAGGTTAATTGGGCGTACAGCGCGTTGATGTACTGTTGAGTTAATACAAATACAATAAAAAAAAATGAAATTTTAGTTATTATTATTATTCTTCTTCTTGTTATACACGTTTTCCTGGAAAAGAAATCATTCTCAACGATAAAGATTCTCAAATATTTTCATTTATTATTATAAAGGTACCTACCTGTTGAGCCATTTGGAGTGTTTCATATTTGGAAAACTGCTGATTTTCAATAGCTGGGAGAACTGCTCGGAGCTTATCGAACGCTGTATAGAGAACAAAACGTCAAAACAATTAGAGAGAAAAAGATAAATGAATCGTCCCATTTCCACGTATTCTTATTATGTCTTATGTCTTATTGTTTGCTTATTATGATTTGTCAAAAGTTGACTTTATTATCATCACTAAACAATCAAAGTTCTATGTAGTAAGCAAAGTTTGTATTGTAAACTTGAAAAGAAAAAAAACATGTTTAACTTCTTCAGAAGACGGTTCGTCCACTCTGTCAGTGTGTGTGTATACACATAATACATAATAATCATATGTATGTAGTATGTATGTATAATTAGAGAAGAGAAAGAAGTTTGACTCGTGGGGAAAGAAAGAAAGAAAGAAGATGGAGAGAGATTCAAATCTTGAAAAAGTACTTGTTGATAGTCTTGTAATGAACTTGTATAATTTTCTAACTGTGTTTACTCCTTAATGTTACATAACATTTAATTTCATTATGTGTGTAAAAAAATGTTGCAAACCTGTATTTAAGCTTTGCATACGCCTTCTCTCCCTCGCGTTGGCAGCCAATCTCCTCTTTCGCATCACGACGGGATTCACCTTAAAATTGAAAACTGACCATTAGAACAATTCGCTTTGTACAGCCTCCATATGATTTGAATTACATATTTGATCCATATCTTAAGGAGAAAATCACTAATGAATATAATGGAGTTCATTTTTAAATAATTTCGGAGAAAAGTCTAAAAATTAAAAGATTTTTAAGAATATTCGCTCAGATCTCAGATGTAAATTAGAACTAAAAATAATGCTAGAAAATGTAAAGAAAATGTACTTTTTTTTTACCTGTTTACTATTTTTCTTCTTGCCCTTCCCAGGAGTTGACTTGCCACTCATATTGGACAGACTAGACTCGTCATTTAGACACTTGTCACATCCCTCATCCTCCGAGTCTGTCCCATGGTCACAATTTTTATTTTCTGAATCAAACCCTAATCCCAAAATGGTTTGAGGAGAAGATGAATTTTTGCTATTATTATTATTTTTAGTACTGTTAGTTTTCTTATTGGCATTGTTTGTCTTGGGAGCTGCACGACTTTTATTGTTGTTCCCTTTTGGTTTATTATTTATCTTGACTTCTTTTTCGGTTTTTATGCTCACGGGTGGATAACTGACATGTGTCATTGGAGAAACCTTTTGCTGATGCTTTGGGTTCTGGTTCTGGTTCGAATTCTGATTATGATGATGATTATGGTTCGGACTTTGGCTTTGACGTTGACTTTGACTGTGGTTTTGATTTTGATTTTGATTAAAGTTATGGTGATGAATTAAAATTTGGTGATCGATGTGTGCCTCGGTGGAGTCTGTGGTGGAATGTGTGGGTGAGATGGGACTGGACATGGGACTGGAAAAGTCGGTGTGAAATCCGTCGGACATTTCATCGGGAAGGTGGTAATTATTATTGAGGGCAAACATGCTACTGATATAATTTGGCTTACTACTCCCAAAGCGAAGGGGTCTATTAAAAGTGTGATTCATGTTGAATGATTGATCAAAGGCTCCGAAATGATGCACAAGACCCGTATCCATCATGTACTCGTCCAAATCGGTGAATTTTGAGTTATTATTATTGTTGTTATTACTATGAATATTGTTGTTTTCCCTGAGCTCCTCTTTAACATTGAGGACCATTGTTGTGGTTGTCGGGGTTCCGCCGGGTAGAGGTGAGAGCATTGTTAGCAGAGCTGTGGACATTTCCACTTTTGTATAATATATGTATAATTTTAGAGAGAAAAGCTCACTAGTTCAACACTTTACTACTACATGAGGAAAGTCCACAGTATAGCTTCAAATAATTATTATTTAATGTTGATTATTGTTAAACAATTCACTAAACTCGATCGTGTTTACTTTATCAATCGTCGGCACGTAAATTATAATATCACTCGGTCGTCCTTTCTCACTCGTTCACAATCCTTCTCGATCGATCTGACTCACTCTGAGATCCTTGAGCAACTAACTTGCAGGTTTCACTTTTTACGCTCCTTGTGATCATTCTCAAAGGGAAAGAAGTTCAGAAAGAGTGGAGTGTGGCCGGGAGCAACTTTTTCTTATGTACATTATACATATCTAGTATCTAGACATAAGTGCTCTTCCAGCACTCTCTTCACAGAACAACAGAAGCAAATATAGCAGCAGCCAGCCAACACTCTTTTCACTCACTGAAAAAAAAATCAAACTAGCATTATTATGTGTATCCTATTCTCTGTTCCATTGTATCATACAAGTTGTAATGAGCATTTCCGTACATATGTATTATGAGTGTACGGCAGTTGAAGCTTTTGGTTTTTGGTTTTTCGGACCATACGGCGAACCTACGCCGAAAATTCTGTAATACAATACACACAATATTATACTATATGGAAGTGTATAAAAGTTCAAAGTGCACTTTTATATTAAACTTGTTGCGTGTGCCTTTTCGTCCCTTCGCCTGTTCTTTTCATAATTTCGTAGTTTGTAATTTTCTGCTGTGTTAAGCTCCAAGTCGTATGTATTCATATATTATTTGTTTGCAAGTTTCTATAAACTAGCCTTTTCTTTATTATTACAATACAATATTATACAATTAAGGGATAGATAAAACACGAATATCATTTTGTGTTTTTTCTACATAAATTTAAAATCCTGTGTTAAATTCAGTGTAAAAAAATATGTACCCTATACCTATCCGTTGACGAACAAAGTAAGAACTTGACATAAAAAAGTTTTTAAATTTTTGCAAAATTTTAATGTAAATGAGCTCAAGTATGTAGTGTGGATGTCGATAGACGCAAGGTGAAAGTGAATCAGTTAACGGAAAAGATGTACAGTTGAATATGTAAAATCCTTGTAAAAAACCGGGATGAATGAGGAATGAGGAGGAATAAATACATAAATGAAAAGGTAGATGAATTAAAATGAAATCAAGTCAAATGAAATGAAACGAAAGGGAAAAACTGATCTCACCTAAATCCCAAAGATTTTCGACCAAGACGATCAACCGATGCTCACCTGTCTCACTTTTTGAATATTTGATGAAGCAAGCAAACACTTTGAGAAAGTGGAGAAAAAAGTGCAGCTGAAACTGAATCCACAAAATGTGGAGTACTGACATGATGCGCGGGCAGCATGTGATATTGAGGATTAGGATCAACATAAATGTAGGCAAAGCATCAGACTGGAGCAAAAAAAGACAATAAAACCGGTCAGTCGTCATCATCTTAAATTTTGAATTTTGAGACTTGAGCCTTGAATTTTTTTCGTATGTATAATGTATCTATACATATTTATACAACTATTTAAGTCTGGCTTACTTTTTCCATTTTCCACACAATATGCAAAGGTCCACTTGGTTCCAGTGTCCAGTTTTTTACCAGATCGTATTCGTCTGGAAGGAGAGAAAAAGGTTTAAAATCTTCATCGATATCATCACCATATCTGAAGGATAGGTTGTAGTCATATTCATATTCATAGGATTATGATACTAGCTTTGTACAACTATAATATGTATAAACGTATTATTACAATCTCTTCTATTTATTCTTGTACATGTAGAAGATAAGTATTTTTTTCATAAATAAATATAATTCGCCAGCAGATAGAAAGAGAGAAGCAACAATGTATCGCTCTTGGACGTAAAAAAATAATGTTGACTAATCTCTATGTATATCACTATCCCGATTCCCATTATTATCCGCATATGTATATCTATACATTATACATACGTGTGTTTGTATTAATATATGATAGAGATGATAATAGTTTGTATCTAGAATGTGGTACAATAAAAAATATCCACAAATGCCCAAGCACATGCTAATAATTCTATTTAATATTCAGGTGCTTTGAAGGCGGGCGCAGGCTGGAACAGCACAGCAACTGTTACTTTTTCATCTCCATCTTACAAAAGGTTTCTGATAGAAAGTGCCAACAAGATGTGAAAGCATAAAAAAGAATCTTGGCTGTTTTTTCAAGCCAGCGATAAAATACTCGTAACAAAGTCAGCCAGTTGTCAGTTGCAAAGCATGCAAAAAAGTCAATAACCAATCATAATAAATAATATGTTAATATTTTTGCCTCTTGCCTTGTGCCTGCAAAGGTGTAAATTTTCTAACGTCTTTGCAGCTTTCTTTGCACTAAAGCTCGTCTTTTTAAAATACTGCCGATTGCCAATCAGCTTTCTATGTTTCTGTGTTTCGGGAATCTGAAATTTTTATACACAAATTTAATCGACTTTAAATTTTCAGCTTTCCTGTATTTGATATTAAGGGATAAGTTGCTGATTTAAGTCGCAAAAATATCTACATGATAAATTCGTTGCCTCAGTTAATTTTTTATCCCCAGTTTCTCATTCTGTAATCACTTACTTGTACTTTTACGTGTGGCGACTTTTTCGAGACGCAAAACTACTGTAGCCTAAAATTTATACTTAAATGAACCTATACGAAAGCCACCTGTTCTCTTTTAGCTTGATTGCAGATTCTTGATATTGTAATTTTCGTATTTCGTATAGTACTAACAATAAGTATTTCTTGCTATTATTGCTATTATGAGTTAGTTACGTTCAAGCTTAAATATCCGGTCGAATTTTCCATGGAATATTCCACTTGTATCTTTTTGTACTCGGATATTCACACACATGTATATCTACAATGCATACATTAAGGTTTTACGCTCCATGGATTTTTGCATGCTCATTGGCATAAATAAATTAAGATTAAAATACTGCCGTGTTGTTTTTTCCTGTCGTGATGTTTATTGTTTATCTATATGTGATAAAGTGAAAGAAAATACTTTTTTCAATGGATACAAAGACCTGAGAGCATGTAGATACTGATACTGATATCTACTGTAGTTCAATGAATCGCCCGAAGACGCAAAAAATGAGACGAGAAAAAAGAATAGTAGTGTTTGAATGTTTGTAGTTAGTTGTAGTGGCTTTCTGCTGACCTCAATTTTGTCCATCAATTGCTGACGAGTCAAAAGTTTCAGTGTAAACTGTACGTATTAAATTCATTGTTTCATCATTTAGTCCATTACACGCATGATATGCTACATATTACACTGAACATTCACTCCGTCTTTACATGAGTATTTTGTATGTATCTTTTTTGGTGCATCCTTTGCCTGTGGACTGGGTCTGGGCGATTTGAAGTTATTCTATCTTTTAACTCTGTACGTCTTATGTATAACGTTTACGTACACACGGTCATTTGTGTCTTATACATATAAATAAAAAAGAGACTTGAGTTGAGTCAAGTTGAGTGTGTGGTAGCACGCAAGCAAGAAATATTGAAGATTGAAGACAGAGAGCAAAGCATTCAAAGGGTCATTGGAGAGTTCCCAGTTCCCAGCCTTGCACCTGATGACGTCACATCCGATTTCCGGTCCTCTTTCATTTCACCTTGTATAAGTTTACAGAAGAAGAGAAAGAGAGAAAAACTTGAAAGTCGAGGTGCACCGAATTCAAACTTATTCATCCCGTCCCTCTTGGCAAAATACAATACATACATATAAACTCAACTCACTCACTTCAAATTCACATCATCAGCGTCATTAGATTCTTTTATTTCTTCCTTCCATTTCGCCTCCATCATCATGATGATCGTCTTGTCGTATACATAGGCATGCTCATGCTCATGTTCAATAACTGTCTCGTCTCGCCTTGCCTTGACTGTATATTGTACATGCAGTTTTTACCTGTATTGAAAATTGAATTTGTCTATACGTTAGTGTCTTGCACGGTTCTCTTGTATAAAGTAGAGTATCGTTCCTCTTGTCGAAACTGAAGGCCTTTTATCGTTGGACGACAGAAACAGAACAGAAAACGAGGGAGAGAGAGAAGGTGAATTCATGATTGAACAACAAAAGTTTTTATACATATGTGTGCTTCCTTTGTAATGAGAGACAATGAATTTTCCCTCCTTAATCTTGTCCATTGGAGCACCACTGCACTGCCTGTGAGTTCCCTTCTTATGTCTTCGTCTTTGCTCCGCTGTCCTGTCTTCAATTGTCCTCGTAATTGCGCAGGTTACTATGCATACTACTGTGGGTCAAATTGACTCTTTTCATTCATTCATTCATTCATTCACTCCTCCATTCCTCAGCTCATTCATTCATCATTCATCACTATTATGCATCAAGTTTTGGTTTTTGGCTTGGTTCACACTGAATTTTATCTTTCTTTCTTAATTGCCACAATTAATTATATGTAGGTAGATATTAGATATAGTCACTGTGTGGAAACTAGCTAAATTACGGTTTGTTTATGCTGTAATAATAATTACCATAATTACGTACTGTGGTGCTGATTACAGATCTGTACGTACGATCTGATCCCAACACTCAACACAAATTGTTGCGAATTTACCAAAAAGGGGGGGAAACGAAAATCTTTTGTATAATTCGTACCGGAAACGAGTAAAGGATTTATCAGTTTCTAATATGATATGGTACGAGTATGAGCTCTGATTCTGACTGACGGTTTTATAGTTATTTAATTTCTTTTGTTTTGTTTTGTGAAGTCTTGCGAAAAAAGAGGGCCGGAAGTTGTGAGGTTGATATACATAATATTTTAATGGGGAATAAATTGGGTATTTACATTAAATAATGATGATGATTTTGTTCGTAAATACGTAAATTTATTCAAGTCACACAGTCTTTGTACAAAGGTTTGTAGTTTGTACATACATACATACGCAGATAACGACGGACGAACGAGATGGAAAACTACAGAAGAAGCAGGAAAAGGTGAAGAATGGAAAGAAGTTTGGCTTAAGTGAATGAGGGTGTATAGTGTGTGTGTATAGTCAAGAGCATAGTTAATATAGTTACTTATATTATACTATAAAAAAAGTTGATCATTCGTGGGAAAAGTTGTTCATGCTGTCCAGGTTCCGCTCTTCCGTCTCTCCACAATACATTATACATTACATACATTGCAGTAACAGTTTCTTTCTCTCTCTGTACACTCTATTCTGTATCTTTCTTGCTCACTGCTCACTGTTTTTCTATCTCTATTTCTTTTTGAGTCATTTTCTTTTCCCTCTCATTTTTTCTTATGCTCTTGTTTTTCTTCTTGCTTTTCTTATACATATTACACGAGAATGAATTGGGACTTTCCACTTATCTTTTATAACTATTTAACCTTGTGATTGTACACAGGTGCTCTTCATTTTTGACTCACTCACTCTCCGTGGCTCATCCTCTGTGTTATGTAATGTCTAAAGATATGATATGTATATATACACACAGGATCTTGTTCCTATACATATTATCAATTATCAGGGCAAAGCAAGAGCAAGAAACAAGAAACTACTGGCCAAAAGGAAATGTACTTGATATTATATATATATTTTAGTTTGAGTGTAACTCTCGTACAATATGTATACGTACAAACATCATTCAGTACATCTGAAAAGATGGGCTGGTCATAATTACCGGAAATCACAGAGTTTTTACTCTTCCCTCTCGATTATGGACAACTTTTTTCCAGCGGCAAGATTATGAATCACTATTTGACTTGTGTGTGCACTGTGTGTGTAGTGTGTAGTGCTGAGCTGATGTAAAGTCTTGACTCGGAAATGAAGGAAGTCACATGCAAAATATGTATAAAAATTCTGGTCTGGCCTTCTCCCTATATGACTTGAAATTTATTGGGAAGGAAGTGGAAATGAATTTTTCTACACATTTTTATGTAACTGCCTCAATTCGTTGCAGATAAAGGTTCGAAAATCATGATGTGCACCAACCAGGCCCACCGATGATTTTCCATTTTTCATATTTTCCACTGATTTTTTCATCAGAGCTGATAAAAATTGGAGGAGCTAAAAAGGATGTTGGAAATATAAAGTAAAAATGTACATACATACTATCCTTATCAGTTAGTGTAGTGTATGCATGTTTTATGTTTTAGGCTGTCGTTGACCCGAGACAGAGGTAAGCTTGATAGACGTGAAAAACTGTATCATCTTGACTATTCATCAAGATCAGGATGGATCCGTTCCGTTTAACTTGAAATCAAAACCAAAAAGGAGACTTTCGGTACTTTAAATAAATAAACTTGATGATTTCCCCGCAAGATTGACTTTTTTATCCGTACAGGTTGAGATGATTCCTTGGTTCGTTATTGTGTTCTTCTTGGACGTTATAGTATATGATTTGTATTATACATGTGTACGCATAAAAAATGAGGACTTGTCTACTTTTTACTAGATTACACGGACGTTAACATTTTTTACCTGTGGATATTACCATTACATGGTGTATGGTGTGAAATAGACGGGATAAAAAATCTCAAGTCTCAAATGCTCAGAGCATTTACTTTTTACTTTATACATACATGTTTATGTATACTGTATGTATACATAAACATGTACAGATAGTCAATCATTTTCCGTTCCTACAGATTTTGTGTATAGACAAGTTGTTTGTTTTGCTTGTGTTTTGTATTGTACACCAAATCTCAAGATACAGTGGACTTGACTTGACTTGAAGTATCGAAAAGTATCGAGAAAACTTCAAGTCAAGTCAAGGGATTTGGATATTTTTGATTTTTTTCGATATATATTTGACGGTGACGGAAGTTTCCTTTGTGTGTTGAGAAAGGAACGATGAAATCAGATTTGGTTCCTCTATTCTATTATATTCAATATTGAATCTATACAGCCGCGGCTCACAATGAACCTTTTGTCATGCTCCTCTTTTTTTCAATTTTTTTGCTTGTTCACGGCTCATTCTATATTTGAAACAGATTTTTTCCCGTATTTTATGATGGAAAAAATCCTTTTGATATCAAATTGAAAGTGAATTGCCGTCATTACTATTTTTATGGACAATGTGTGTGTGTGTGTATATGTGTTTGTGTGTACCACATGCACACGTCCAAAACATACGGCACACACACAACTTTACAATTTAACAACTGATTGTGAGCAGTTTTGTTCTCCTGTCTCTTAGCTGTGTTTGTTCATTTTATCATAGACACATAATACACAAACAAAAATACAAATAACGTGCGTTTGTAAGTACAGAAGTAAAGCATTATATAAAAAATCGCTAGCTGTAGACGCTCTTTTACACAATTTGTACATTTTCCCTGGAGACTTTTATACTTTTAAGCTCAAGCACATGATTATTCCATCTTTATCAAAAGCTTGAGAATTTGCATACTGCAGTTTTCAGAGTATCATTTTTTCATGCAAAATGTGATATGAGATTTGAAATTTTGGTTGTAAAATCGTCAACATCCTTAATTTAGACAGTCACAATGCATGAAATCCTAAATCTGATATTGGACTCTTTTAAATTTTCTAATATTTTACTCTGCTATGTACACGAGTTGTGTCGTGCGACCCTTTTTGGTAGGTTCGTTTCGTTTGGTTTCCATAAAATAAGGAAAAGGCGAATGTATTTCGCTCACAGCTTCTTCCCGCACTTTCACATATACGAGCGCTGTCACATCGAGGGAAGCATTTGCTCCAGTTCCGTGTCCTCATGTTGGAAAACGTAACACGTCGAACTGCTCTCGTCACATGATCGATTGATCGATCGCACGCAATGACGTACTTACAGTCGGTACAATTGTATGGGTTTGATGTGCACATTTCTTGCTTCGTTATGTTTTTATATAGAGAAATTAAATAACCGTGTACATTTTGGCATTGTAGTTATGTAGAAGTTTTACTTAAATAGAGGTTTGGTGGAAACATTGTACCTCATACAAAATATTATGATGCTGATTCAATTTTGTCGGCATGTGCGCTCCAAAGTCAACTTTCGGCATGATTTTTCCCGACTCACTCTGAAAACAACCAAGTGTTTTTTCCTAATTGACACACTTCTGGAAATTCCAGGGCTTTATAAACGCTTTACTTAAATACACTTCCTTTATCCTCAAATCTAAGTGAATTCCAAACGTTCTACAACACAAATAATGTTTTTCTCCAGTAAAATATGAACAAGAGTTGGAAGGAAATTAGAATGAGGGGAAATCAAATTAAAATTTTGACGGAAAGTAAAAAGTGACGAACCATCATCACTCTTCTTGTTCTTTGAACATACATATTTTACATAGGAAAATATTAGTAGAAAAATGACGGCTGGCTTTTTGGCTCGAGAGTAATTTGTCCAGAAAACAGCCCAGATGAATAATACATATGTACGTACAGAATACTGATGTGTAGTATATGGAATATTAAGTCCAAGTATATTATATTATATAGAATAAAGTGTTAAACTTAAAACAGGGAAGTAAGGACTGCTAACTATGTAGACATACGAGAGAAGTACAGACAGACAGTTAGTTTTAAATTGTAAAGTGAGGGGTGAGTGAAAGAAGTGTGACTTTGTGGCTGATGCGGAGGTGAGAAGAGGACGAGGGCCGACCTCTAATTACAAAACTCGAGGCGTAAAATTTCAGACGGATCCAATGAGTGGCCAAGACAAGACAAGAGAAGACAACCGAGTCCAAATGAATTAATTCTGCTCTGCCTTTTCCCAAAAAATCTGACTGTTTTCTCCCCACTTTGCTCAATAATAATAATATGCAGTAATAGTCCATAGTCCATAGTCATAATCTAATGCTGAATTCCGTGCTTTTCCTTTCCTTTGAGATTTGAACGGGAGTAATTCATCTTTTTCTGCTCTGACTGGACTTGACTTTTGACGTGACTTTTCAAAAACTATATGAATCCAAAGGCCAGTCTCAAAACACATGCCCATATAATTTTTGGTATGTAGTTTAACAGCTCCAACTGCCGTAATAAGAAGGCCAAAAGGGGTTGATATAGTATTCTCTCTTTATGTATATTATTTACTATGCATAAGCAGCAAATATTGTATATTCATTCATTCATTCTTTATTCACGTGATATTTCTGAGAGTGTACATAGGTATGACACAATTTCAATATAAACGGAGCTCCTGAAAATGAACGAAATATGTTGGGTAAAATAATAGGATTTGGACTCGAAAAGAAAAAAGGGTTGCTTTGCTAACTGGGTAACAATAAGTGATGACGACGAGGATGATGGTGATGGTGATGATGACACAAGGAGAAGCTTAACCTGGAAATTTGGTTGGTTGAGTTTAATTTTCAAATGTTCAAATAATCATCTTGTCTCGTCTTCTCGTTCTCGTTCTCGTGGCTCGCCGTCCTCGTTTTTGTCTTTGTCTTTGTATTCGCCGTTTGTCGACAGCTTTTGAACCGAATGATTATGCTGGTCAGTTATTTCCTGTCTCCCTCCTGTAATTTGCTCCATTTTTTTCAATCGTTAAATGGGTAATCGGTAACCATTCAAAAGGGAAAGGGTCGTACTTTTTTCCTTATATATATAGAGCATAGAGAGAGACAAATGAAAATTTCTTGATTATGTATCATTTGAACAACCTGTATGTATGTTGTAGGTTGTAGGGGGAAGGGGTTAAAAAATTGCCATATTGTACTTACTACTTACATTGTACAATACAATGCAACAATTTGAATGAAAGGAGAAAAATTGTGTAGAAAATGTCATTTTTGAACGAATTTCCATGAGCACACACCAACAGGGAAAGCAAAAAGACAGGAAACGTTGAATCATGAAAGGCGGAAAAGGCTTGAGAAAAGTCTCCCACTGACACCGACCGATCGGCCAACCTCCAACCAAGCATCCAACCTCAGTTGGTTGTCATTGTCAGTGTTGGACTGGACAAAGGCGAGAAGCGAGCCACCACAAAGGGACAGGACAAAGCCGACCGTCCTCTTTTATCCCGTGCACAAAAGACCGACTGTAAACACCCCAAATCCATGTCCAAATGTACAAAACTTTTGTATCTATGTAAAATACATACACTGATATTCATAATGAAAATCTACTTAACTGCTTACCCATTCTACTTGTTACAATCGGCAAACTTGTCAAAATACAATAAATCCTTTTATTTTCCCTACTAGGTTACTTTTACTGCAGTATAATCATGTTTCGGATCCCTTCATCATTGTTCAATATTCAGTGGTCAAAAGGTGCGCGGATCATGTATTTAAAATTTACAACGGGAGGAAAGTCCAATCATTTTACCATGTGAATAATTATCTGAAGCTCTATATAATATAATAGTATAATATAGAGAAAAAGAGACGCACAAATTAAAAAATGTATAAAAGTCCACAACACACACACATGTATCAATGTTATATGAGTTGACTACAATAAAAAAAGTTGGGTAATAAATAAATTACATGTGTAAGACTTTGTCTTTTTCTTCTGAGGGATGCATAGGATGAACGTACATATTATATACATATGAATTTTGAGAATTATTATTGTTTGTGTGGTTTATAGACGTAAAACTAGAAGGAGAGGGAGAGAGAGAGAGAGAGAGAGAAAGAAATCACGGCAATAAAACTAACAATGATGAAACTAGTGTCAAATTTTTTTTGATAGTCTACCCCACAGCAGAAACCAGTTATGTATAGAATTTTACACTCAGATACTTTGTTTCAATTTTTTAACGTTATTATAAATTACAGCCGATAATATTATTATCTATGTGTAGATACATATATTGTAAAATATAATTATTGCAAGAAGAACAAGAGGAGTCAAGAGGAGGGAATTCATTTTGCCAATTTAATGACGACTACTATATAGAATTCGTCTCGTGTTCATTTGACTGGCAGCACTGGATAATCTATAAAGTATAAAAAGTAGACGAAAAAACTGAAACAAAGTCTGCAGGAGAACAAGAATAAGAAAACAAAGTTTCATTTCATTGTTTTTGCCTGTTTTTTTTGTGTGTGTGTGAGGAATTGAGAAGACGTATCGTTATCGTTATAGGTTATAGGACAACTGAACAGACACACTCCATCAAATAATAAATACAGATGTTTTGCTCCGTGCTCAACCAGAAGAGAACCAGGAGCGAGAGCGGAATAAATTAATAAATAAAATATTATTATGCATTATCGAGGGATCGCTATAAACTACATATTATATTATAATATATTATAGATAGATATTCAATATTAAGTTACGATACATACATTGTATCATATACGGCAAATTGGATTGGACGAGGTCTGAGGTCGGTCGGACGTCTGACAAACATTAAATGGAATGGAATAGCTGACAGACAGCCATTCAGTTCAATTCAAGAGTGAGTGAGACAACATTTTACTCCTCTCTTTTAAATTCTTTTCCTAGGCGATTATTATAACGACTATATAAATTAATAATTTCAAGTTGGTCAACTTTTTTCCGTCAGTAGTCGATCGGCCCATTTTTTTAGCTGTTGATGGCTCTCCTCCAACCACAGGAATGAACTACTGGGAGATATTTATGGTTAGCCAGTAGAGATTTCATTGTGCGATTTTTGGCATTTGCCATCGGTCAGAATAATATTAGATCCTGTAAATTATGATGTAAATTATGGATTTTTTGCTAAATACTTTTACTCTGAAAAAGATAAACTTTTGGGTTTTCACCTATATACAGAAATATAATACGAAGCCTTGAAGATATTAGATTTTCATCGTATATGGCAAACAATCTGATACACCTTTCTGTATAAATAACTTCCCATTACCCATTTTATCCAAGAAACCAGAAACTAAAATAATTAAGCGATCTAATGAAGCTGAGAATTTAATTCTGGAGATTCCCTTTGGAGATTTGGAACGTTGAAAAATGGGGGTAGAATTGGAAAAGATGGGATTTAAACGAAAAAATGGAATCGAAGCGCTTGAAAGTAATCTCCAGTAATCTGTATATATATTAGGTGTACAATAAAATATAAGAATAATTTGAAATTCGAAAACCCTTTCGGAATAGAATGAATTGAAACAGAGAGTAAGATTTTCTATTCTTAAACATTTTTTACATGTACATGTATAAAGACAAAAGAGCACCGTTTCGGGAGCAGTAAAAAAAGGATGCTGACTGTTGGCACTTGTACACACATAGACACAAAAATCCAAAATCCCTAAAAAAGTAACATGGATACGTATGAGCACAACACATTTTTTATACACGTTTTACGTGAGCATCGTCTGTTTTATTTCATTGTTTTACGATCATTGTTACAATTTTCCAAGATTGCGGTTGTTGTTGCTGCTCCACAAATCCAGATAAAGTCTCATTGACATTTGTCCATGGAATTTCTTCCGGCCTGCTCAAAACACCCTGAAACCATCTTTTTCTCGTTTGCTTGTCCTTTTGTATTATATGGTATATATATGTGTGTGTGAGGTAGAAAGCCACCTAGACTTTGACTTTAATTACATTTAAAAACCCAGGTTCGAGTTGAGCTTCCATGTACTGACTCACTGTATATAAATAAATGTAGAAATCAGTGGTGTGTAAGTAATGAGACTCTCATTTTCCCCTTTCACCGTCCATATCAAACACACACGGTACATAAATAGATATTTATTTGTTGCTTCTGCAATTAGATGCCTCAAATAATAAGTTTCTTTGGTTGGTTTCCCTGGGACTGGGGCAATCGTCCGTGTATTGAGCAGTGGAACAGTTGAACATTGACTTTCTGTATTCTATTGTGTACGATCCTCAAAACAGAGACAGAGAGAGGAATGAAAGGAAGTTGGAGTGGAATTTACTCTGAATTTAATGAGCTCAATGAGGGCTCCCTCCGCTTTTGTTTACTCAGCCGATTATATCATATCATATCGGATCAGTTCATTGCAGTTAGCACGGTGCTATAATAACACCAAAGTTAGATATATAATAAATTCGAACCCAACCAAGCTGAACTGAGAATGAGAACCAGAAGTAAACCTTGCCTAATAAGGGCTCTTCCCTATATAAGGAATGAGGAACAAAGCATTTATTTATAGGAAGATGAGTCCTGACCTTTCCTCTCGTGCTCTATAACCCTCACCCCAACTAAATATCCTACATAGGTATATTTATAAGGTGGATAATATATTTAAAATTGGACCCTACACTTTATATAAACCTCATTCTAGTAAATAATCAACAATATGTCAGCACCTCTCTTCTTCTTCTTCTTTTTCTTCTAAATACTTAACATGGAGATTTACATGTACCTAAACAAACAAGGAAACCACCACCAACCAAGAAACTGAGTCTTTTCTATTTCCATCTATTTATCCACTACAAATCTCAAATGGACATCACAAATAAACAGTTAAACATGCTTTAAATTGATTCAAGAGCCGCACAAGTTTGTCCACAGAACTATTTATAGGTATAACTATAGAGACTATTTAGAGATGATAATATGGAGCTTTGGCATACAAAAAAAGTTTCCAACTATTTTTTTATTCCAATTCGTCTGAATCTTTCGCCTTTTCCACTATTTGCATACTGTTTTGTTCCGTTACTCTAAAATTTTCGGAATATTATGTACCTTGTCAAAGATTGAAAGCAAAAAGAAGTATTGATTTTTAAATGCAAAGATTTTGAAATCAATGTCCGGTGACAAAAAATGTGAAATTGGTCTTTTGAATTAAAAACTAGACTGTAAAGTTGTACAAAAGGTACAGTTGAAGATATTTTTCAAACTTGTTTAATAATAACTTGTATATAAAGAAAGAATTCATAAAGTCTCTCTATCAAATTGACGGATAGAAAAAAATATCAAAATACGTAAATTTTGGTCTCTTGTCGTGCCCCGCAAATGCAGGAGATGTATGTAATTGATTTCCTGAGTGGGTTTTTAACCTCTCTAGAAAAAATAATAGAAATGCTAAATTCCAGAATTACTCCGGTCCGGGATAAATTATGGTGGGGAGCGTGTCAGGACCAACACCAGTACTGGAGTGTTGGACTAGCTATCTGTAGTTACATAAATCCTGTGTATGTACTTATATAATGATGAAGGAAAGTAGAAGAACAAATAATGAAGTTGACCATAGAAATAAATAAAGTTTGTCTGATGTTGAATTGAAATCGGAATGAGAAAAGAGCTGATATGCTCAAGTAAAAGTGTTGGGCTTGAACTTGAGGAATCTCAACGTCAATGCTCCTCTTGATTCTGATCCTGATTTTGATACTTATTCAGACTCTACACTCTACACACTACACACATGAAAAAGGAGGAAGCTCTGAGAGATTACACAGTTTAGCTTTGACTTTCTTCAAAATTTCTCTCTCGACCGGAGGCATTCATTTGTCTTGTTATCACGTCAATGTGAGCATTTAAGCACTCTCCAGCAAATAAACTTCCTATTATTATCATCATCATCATATTGTGGAAACGAAGCTATGTATACAATATACAAGTCAAGTAAATAAATAAGTATTGGTGTATATTTTATACAATAAAAGTAAACGTTACAGTAAATGCCTGCACAAGCTGCGGACGCTCAAGGGAATTTCCCCAGTTTTTTCATCCCCAATCTTATTATATACATATACATGAATGTATAATAATATAAAAACTTGTATGTAGACTCCCGCTTGTTTACTCACATCAAAGTCAGAGGCTAATCACATAAATATCCCCAGAGGGTTTCCAAATTTTTACCAAAGTCAAAGTTAACTGGGGACTCTGACTTTGACTTGAGGAAAAGACAATAATTTTTCGCCCCGCTCGACAGTCGATTGATTAGTCGAACGTATATACTATGAATATACATAGGTTTGGTATCTCTTGGCATCTTCTTTGGAGGGGAAGAGAGAAGCAAGTTGATGAATTCGAATTGGAGAATTAATTTTTTCTCCATCCCTTTCTTCCCTTTTCCTATGTATTTTGTCTCTGTTTTTGAAGAAAAGCAAAAGAATTTCAACTCGGGGAAACCGGAACGCTAATAAGGGAATAAAATTGTTTAATAATATTACCGCATTGATTATTGATTGCCCAGCAGTGAGGCAGGAGTCAGTGAGCAGTTTCATTAGGGAGCAAAAGGAAAGGAAACGGAAAATGATCCGCGTTTCAGTTGGCTGGCCGGTGGCAGAAAATTTAGAGTCCGAGTTTTTTATATTTAAGTCCACTGTTTTTGCTTGAGCGCTCGTTAGTGGAAATGTTAGCGGATTATTTATGGGACGTTTGGCGAGAGGAGCTAAACGCTTATAATAATCAGGATAATTTTCAAAGTGTGGAAAAAAGCATCTTTCTTTTGCTTCTCTTTGTTTTCCCAATTTTTTTTCTGTTGTATATATTGTGCCAACTGCGATGGCTGTGTGAGCAGTGAGCAGTTTCTTACGTCAGTATGTATACATTAGCATCATACATATGTATGTGAATATTCGGGAGCACGTGCACATCAAACGTCAATCCAAAGTGAGGATTTTACACGTTGAATGTAGATAAAAAACTGGTAGATGAAGGAAATGGAAGGGGAGCTGAAATTTCATCTCCTCATAAAAGTCACAGGATGAAAACAGTCGAGACATGGCTCTGAAATTGTCCAAATGGAAAATAATGAGACTGGAATTGTATAGTGTGGCAAAATATTGACAAGTTGAACTTTTAAAGGCAAAAAAGTATCGTTTATTAAGAAAGGCTCTTTAATTGCCCAATATTTGAAGAAATACGTGTGAAGTGTGAATCCAAGGTTAAAATTCTTTTTTCCCACTATCCTTTTCTTCAGCGCGACTTTCATTGTTTTGTAGATGTTTTTGACTTGTATAAAATGCTTTTGACTATACTTTTGTTGTTGTTGTCGTAGAAAGTCGTCAAGACGGTTGCTCGTATATCATGCATACATACAAAATGAAGGACCTTCATCAAAAATCTGTCGTTGTTTCCCTCGTTTTTAGATTGTGAATCCCATAAAGAATCAAGAGCAATTCAAGTAGAAAACATGCAACTAGTAAGGCAAGGCATCATAACCCTTTTTTAGTCAATTTTAATGGAGAAACTTGGGATTGTTGTATAAAAAGGGGTTTGATTTTTTTAATAAAAAAGGCTGTGAGATCCCAAAAAAGTTTAAAATGATCAACAAAAAAATTAGGGAATAAAAACTATGAATACATACATGTACACAATATATTATATATTAATAAGCATTAAAATCTTCCCTGCTATACGAAAAAGGCTCTTGATTCTTTCGTCAGGTTAGTATTTGTCTGAGATCTTTGTAGAATCGTAACTTTTTTAATTTCAACTTTTAAGACAGGAAGGTTTTGGATTAAGTGCTGAATAAGTTTAGTGTATATTAAGTGTTAAGTTAATAATTACATGTAAATACATTGTACAGAATTTCTAGTTTTGTCACAAAATTAATTTCTCCGAAAATTACCGGGGTTTTTTCATAAATTTTCAAGTTTCACGAAAAACGAAAATATTTTGCCTTGAAAAGGCAACAAGCAAAGTACATCACTAAAAACAGGTGACTTTTTTTGTCAAATGTGGATTAAACAGTAATAAATTTTCAGTAGTCCTATCAGTTATATATTTACAGCTTAAAATGAGAAAAGCACATCAAAATAATATTTTTTCTTGTTTCTATAATTCAAACAATTCTTTTGTACTTAACATCTTGAACATTGGGAAAGGTCGTGAAGGACAAGGAAAAAAAAGCGGAAGACGTCGCTTGATATTTATCAGCTAATGAACATTATTGTTCCTGTATGTTTATAAACTAGAAACTAGAGAGTATCCAAAACTACAAAAATAAGGCTCGTTCTACTCTTACATATATATGTATCTAATATCCTAAAATTCTGCCAAAATAAATCCAATATAATGAATGCCAATTAACTAATGAAGTCCCTCGAGTAAAGAATGTACCACTCTTAAATGTATAATTACACCTCAACTCTCCCCAATAATATCTTTACATGCTGTATCCTGTATTATTATTATATTAATATTACTTACTTAAAAATATATTCACTGTATGTACAAAATCTATAGGTAAAGTACAAGCCGGCTAATTACTATTACTGGACGTTGTTCAGTGTTCGGATGGATCAATGTATCTACAATCTACGATATACCATTAAAAAATTCCCTTTATCACAAAAATTAAGACCGAGATACTACATAAAATACAATAATATGTATAAATGCCCATTATTTCATATATTTTATATATTATAAAATATTTGAAGCGTGGCCCTTACATGACATGAATGGCATCATCACAGGTCTCTAATGTGTATCTTGGAGAATTGTTAATACCAGTGTAGGAAACGAGACTACAGTTCACAGCCAATAAATCTTCCACCTTTTTTCATACATGTATACATGCATACACACTATACATAGATACATGCAACAAGACGGAAAAAATATCAGACCGTTTTTTTCTCTCCCTTCTTTTATCCTTATACAAATAAATAAGAAGGTGAGCGGACGATCATGACGATCATCACCATTATCATCATCATGCTTATAAAAAAGAGGGAAAGGACGTACATTGTACATACATACATATTAAAAATGTAAGATGTAAGATGCAACATTAAGAATAGGAGGATAAACGTAAGAATATAATTGCAAGTTGTGTGTGCTGTGTGCTGTGCGGTGGTGGCGGAACATTGAACGTGGGTTAATTATCGACAAGTAAATTACAACCGAGTTTTTTTATTTTTTTACCCCTCGTTCTTTCTTTCTTTCGTTTAGGGATCTTTGAAGCTTTCCCTGTATTATATTTTTTTTGATCCTCATAATTTTTATCCATAAAAATGTGGATAATACCGTATACTTATATACATACGTATATAGTATAAAGGGAGAGAAACAGAGATACCTAAATATACAACAGTATGTATGTACTATCCGCATCATCATCATCCCAGAGATGAGGTTATATAGTAATTAATGTGAAAAAGTCATCAAAGGTTCTCTCGTCCCGGTCATTACGGTGTCACATTAAAAGCACATACTCTCCCTCTTATTGACACACTGATTGGGGTGCAACTTCCTTCTCCTTGTATGTATGTATGATAGAACTCCTTGCTTAAGTCAAGATCATCAAGAACGAGAAGGGAGATAATACATAATACAGGGAAAGGGTGACGGGAGAAAGATTTTAGGCTGTCGACAATTTTATTATATGCAATCCGAATTCAAGGTGGGTCTGTCTGTCAAGTCGGAAATTTGAAAAAAATCTGGATGAAAATTCTACAGCGCTGAGCCCATCAAAAACTGATTTTTACTTGAAATTTACAATAGGGCTTTCTAAATTTTGAAGCTCTCTTTATCATAATGTATATATTTAAAGGTAGATTCTTTAGGAAAATACAAGTAATTAACTTGTGTATTGTACATTTTGTGAAAACGGATAAAAGTTTGCCATACATAATATGTATGCATGAATTTATATTACTAGTGGAATTGTCATTCGAAATAAATCAAAGTCCAAGCTTAAAGTTGCCAATTGGGAAGAAAACTGGTGAAAATTATATGGCTACTATACTACCGCCACAAAATAAATACTGCAAACGTTTCCTAAATACAAGTTTACGACATGATTTTGTTGCTGTGAGGGCAGTAGCATTAACCGTCACATTTAATTTACTGCAGACAGAGTAATTCGTATTTACGCGTAAAACAAAACAAAGTATGATGATGATCATGATGATGGTTGTAATAATGACCGTAGGAAAACAAGATGCTAATTCTCATATCGCCACACACTTATATCATATATGCCAGTCGTAGTTTTTGTAGTGACTTGTCATTTTCAAGTAGGCAGATATTAGGATGATATTTATTTACTCTTGAAATTATCACACATTTTATGTCCATGCGAAAAATTTCCTATAGCATGTTAAATCCCTTTGACTCTTGACCTCCCTTTTCCGATGATACTGTACAAATACAAGTAAATAGATACAAAACAATGTATTTTGTGTCTAGTCGTCTAATCCTTGTCTTGGATTAATTGTCGGTACGTGAATGAATTTAAGCAAGTTTTTTACACATCTTTGTCTTTGTGTAACTTTGTATCATGGTGTACATTGTACATACAATACAAACTATTGTATAAACGTAAAAAAGCCGACGGGGCATTTAATTTGAGTCAAATTGAGAGCGTTTAACTTTGAAAAAACAGAGATAAACAAGGAGCCGAGATGAAATGAAACGATAATTCTATACATCTATACAGTAAGCGACTGTTGAGTTCCATATTTGTAATAATTACAAGTAATAATTTTAAAAAAGCCACACACAGACTATTGTTCCATCATAATCATAATATGTGGTCATATCGCTATAATAAAATGCCAGCAATTACACATCTTTCGGAATCAAATAATATTATGTAATATGCCTCATAATCATCGAACAGTCACAAAAATTATTCCTCTGTAGACGTATAGAAAATAACTTTCGGTTTTCCTTGTTTCAGTTTTCAAGCTGTGAATCTGGAGCACTACAGCGAGAGACTAATACATACTATTCATAGTTCTATTTTTCAATGTTTATCTTGGGATTGCTTTACCTACTTGCATATGTATTTATTTATATTTAAATGTTACTCGCAAAGAAAAGAGTTTGAATATCTGACTGGATAGATTTTTGATAGAATATAGGACGGACCTTGTGTGTGTGTGTGTGTGGACGGGTTTCCGTTTCATTTGCATATTTATTACCATAAATATAGGAGAAAAGGGCCAGGAAAGAGTCAAATGTTCCTCCATTCAGTTATTATTATATCTCTATTTTGAGATAATTGTTGGTGCTGGACATTCAAATTCAAATATACAACTCTCATTTTGCTACTGGAAAGTCCTTCTCGAATCTGTACCATGTACCATGTATTCTGTCCAGGGCTTGAACTTTTTACTGCCTCCAGTCTTCATCACAAACCCACATGTACCATAGTACATACATACAACAGATATCAAATGTGGGTTATGTATAGTGTATAGTGCCAGTTTATTCAAATTTTCAAATGTGCCTTAATTTCATCCCGTGTGGTTCAACATACAACATAGGAATGGAGTAAATTCGAAAAACGTTTCGTGCTACTCCTCTTCTATTGTTATTATGGATATGATTGCTGTATTCATCTGTTATATGGCTATAAAGCCTTTATTTTAATTATACATTACATTTATATTATTGTGAGGAATTATTAGCTTCAAAAGAATCAAGAATGAATTTGGATACAATATTATACACATTTCCATCTATGCACGTCTTATATCTAAAATAATTGTTGTTCCGCACGAATGCAAGTATACATAACATGTAGTACATGCATATGTATACGACGAATAAAAATGTTCTCTCTGCATATTTAGCAATAACAATAAGAACAACACTGATGAAATTGGGAAAGCATTCATTTCTATATAGAATTTTACAGTCATTTTATAACCACTTGAACTTCTCTTTCTTTTAGATGGTACCCATTAAAAAGTTTGTCAATAATGTTTGATTCTGTTTTCAATAAACGTCATGAATTTTATATTATGAAATCAAGCCTTGTCTTAAAGCGCTTTGTTTTATTGATATTTTAACACGAGTCTTACGATTAGTTATTTTTAATTTATCCTTAATGCTTACGCTATGACCAAACAAGTTTTGACTCCAATTTGCAATGACAAGAAAAGATAAAGAGAGACAGTTATACTGAAGTTCATCGAAGTTCACGTTTCTTTTTCCTTTTCATGCTATTCATTTTGCTGCATCAGGAATCGATGACACAGTGCAGTAAAAGCAACCTTAACCTTTAACCCTAAACTAAAATAAATGAATCTATATTTACTTACAACTAGTAGCAAAGTGACAAAAGTATTTGACATGGGGAAAGTATTGAAAAATAATATTCTTTCTATGTAATATACAAGCATCTACATGACATGTCATTCTTACTGCAACAATGTGCATCATGTAATATGTAATATCATACAATCCTAAAAGGCTTAAGAATCCACCAATACGCAAGGAATTATCATGAAATGATGAGATAAGAAGGAAATGAAGAAAGATTCTAAAGCAAGAGACTCATCAAAAAATAAAAGAAAATTTTCAATACTCATCGAAATTGTCCACATTACACAAGTTCCTGCTTTTTATCCCTGCAAAAAGTGTTTCAAAAGTAAGAAAAAGTTAATATTGATTTAATTTTACTAACTATATACAAAAGAATGGCGTAGCATTTCCCTGTGAATATTGCAAATTCCTTGCCTTGAGTAATTGTTTATTCTGTTGTAAATAATAATTTCAGAAGAGTTGGAGGAACCTTCCACATTTCGAAAATGAAGCTCCCCATTCTGCCTTTTCTCTTTCTCTTGTCCGGCTCTCCGATTTCCTTTGCATTTCGATTCCCGTGGAGTTCCGGTCAGCCAGTGCCGAATATTGTGAACATTCCATGTAAGGACATTTGAACAATACATAAAAGGGAATCACAAATCGAGGGGAAGCTTCCGTTGGTTGAAGACTAATTTTTACTACTTTTAATTTTTCACCATTCAGGTTATATAAGTACTGAAGTATTTAACCTTGGCTCTTTTCTTTTTTCAGCCGTTTCTCCCCCTGGAGTAAACTTTTGGGAAGGAAACCTCAAGTACAAGATGATTGAGAAGCAACTCACCTTTATGCCACTAATACCTGGGCACACGTTGGAGGGGATTCAATATCAGTACATCCAAACCTTGTCGCCAATCAACGCCACGTTGGTGAATCTCAAGGTAAGATGTTCTATGTGTCAACATGCCAAAGTAGACTTTATATACTTTACTTTAATCCTTCCCTTTCTGATCATATCACGACTTTTATTTCCTTTAGACCGAAGTATCCAACTTTACCTTCGTCAGCTACAACCCTGTATCTTCCCCGTCGCCAAACATTAGTCAAGAGATTGAAGTTACCGATGAAGCCAGGAAAATGGTGAGTACCCATACGGACATCATCATTGACGAAAAAGGAGCTATGGAGGGGATTCGAATGCCCAGAAATACTTCGGAGTCGAATCAAAATTTCAAGAAGATGATGGCCTACCTTTTTATTTTGGACCCCGATTATCTAGAAAATGTCCATGACCAGTCCCGAGCTAAAATTCCGTTTAAAGTGTATGAAAATTCAATGTTTGGACTGTGTCCTACAACATATGTCGCATATCCCGTGAACAGCGATACTGGGGTGGTAAATTTTTCAACTAATATAAATAAATATATACATGACGCAAATAGTTTGTAAAGTAAAATATAAAGAGCAAAAAGTACACATTTCTGCAATTGTTTTCTCCTACTGGTAGACTCCAAGTAAAGAATTTTTATCCGAGAAAGTAGACCAGTTTTGTAACCAGACGGACCAGTTTGTCGTAACCAAGGAAATCAACATAAAGCACTGTAAAAACGGCCCCAAACCTATCGATGTCCTAATACCTGAGTTCATGAAACCGTATCCTGATAACGTGAGTTAAACACGCTAGGTCACAACTCACAATGCATCTCATGTATATTTGTATATTATACATATTCCAATGTTTTTATCCAAGGTAAAGTGCGTTAAAGCCTTACAATTTTTTTTGGCTTACTAGTCTTACCTTGCCTCATACTACTTGGTGTGTGGCCTAGACAGACGAGCTGACACTGGTCGCTTTGCTTCCTTCCGGATTCTCAAGATTTACCGAGAGGCAAGGATATACCCCAGTGGAGCAGTAGTTTTCGATACGACAGAAGTTACTCTTCTGTCCATTCAACGACCCCAGAAGAAGCAATGTTCGTGCAAGTAGTGTCCGTTCCAGTAAATTCTTCAACAATTGTCCACCAACTTCCAACTCTCAGTGTGCCGGCAAAAAAATGTCAGCGTAAAAAATTAGCCACCCTTCAAAAATTTGATCCAAATCGTGTAAAAATTTCATGACATGATTTGTCAAGTTTGTTTTTCTATAAGGGCAATAAACAAAAGTTTAAGAAGTTTATTCCCCGAATAACTTGAAACTTGAATGGTAAAAGTATGAATGTCCAATGATGGATTTCTATGAACAATCTTTTACATCTCATCTCGTCACATTTCATTCTACTGAATTACGTGCCAACTACATACACTCCACTCAAGTCCTTATTCCGAACTCTCTTCCGTGTGGATTTACTACATGTAAATAGTAAATACTACTTTTACTTTTTAATATTTCCTCGACACATCAAAAGATCAGATGTATCAAACATCATGATGTTGAATAAAAAGAGAAGAGCTCAAAAAAATGCTCTTATTGTTTTTCAAATTCAAAGGGTCAGAGCTGTACATTTTATATGTATAAGATAGATGTAGATGATGGCCTATAAATATGTGTATCAGCAGCCATTTTTAATACGAAAACGGTTTAGCTGAAACTATAGAAAAATGTGTGCATATCTATGTATAATGTATATGGAATGCCCTAAAGTCTAGAGATTGAGGATTGAGACGATGGAAATTGCTTCTGTGTTACAAGTGTGGATGGATGGATGGATGGATGACTGTTTGTGTGTTTTGGTGTAAGTATTAAGTGTATGTAGTGAAAAACAACTGGAAATTTATTTCCTCCTTATCAATTTGATCCAGTTCCAGTTCCACAATCCAAAATCCAATCCACTGACAGAAACGTATATAATGCGTCTGATAAGATAATCTTTGGCTAAATAAATAAATGGAGGCGATAACACGGAGATACACGGAAAAGGCCTGACCATCTAGTCATCTGAATTACGTATCACGAGATGTATTTTCTCTGATATCAAACTTCCCAAATGTATGAAAATAGAGTGGCATCCAACTCCGGCTTAAATATAAGTAAGTATAATACACATAAAATATTGAATAAATCCAAATGCGCCCTGAATATTTTCAACTTTCAACCCTAATAATCCATCCCTTATACCTTATACATATGTAATATTTCAATGCTTACATCTATATCTATAAGCCGAATTTTTTGAAGCATGCACAAAAATACAAATGGGCTCCTTTAACTGTGTTTCATTTTCAACTGATGATTAAACACATCGTATTATGCAACTGCATAGTAGCCTGTTTTCCTCTGTATCAATAAACCTTTATAAATTGTATCGGGAAAATTTTTGTTCTTTATAATAATATCAACTAGAAATCTAGCCAAAGTCAAAGCCAAAGGCCACACAGTATAATGTAAAAGAAAAGGTGGAGGATAAAGCAAAGAAACATGAAGCATATTAAGATAAAGTTGGAGAGATGCGATCTGGATGATGTGATGTGATGCGATGAATAACATTTGAGCAGAAATAAGATAGATGGATTGGTGTAGAACTGTAGAAGATATTATGTACATATATTCAAGAGCTGATACCAGCAGACAATTCAAAGTAGGTATGTAGTATGTACAGATACAGATACAAGGTATGTAAACACCACGGAGATGTAAATGGAGGGCTTGATCTGAATTCCAAATGCGGGTTTATGTAGATTTTCCCGTGGGCAAAGTGTTAGATTTGTGATGTGAGGTGAGATGGTGCACCATGAACGTGTGTGTTTGTTTTTCTACTCATCTTTCCCACACCTTGGTGCACCTTGTCCATTTCCCCTGTCTTTTGAATCCGAAATTTGTATTTTTATTATGTAAAAATTAACGTTTAACAGCTTCTGTTGAGAAGCTGTACAGAAATATTATATATATTTCTGTAAACTATATGTAGTTGTACATAAAATTCATAAAAAAGTAAAAGTGCAACTCAACTCAAAATAATTTACAAGTTCAAAACTCAACGAAGAAATAATGGAAATGAAGGAAAATAATAAGTACAATTTTGAAAAAGAGGGAAATGTCTGTATCTCTCGTATACCTACTTTGAGAAATTTAGACAACTGTGAACAGTTAACAGTGAAAGTCAAAGTATCTTAAGATACATATTGGTACAAGATACAGTTACTTACATATTATGTATTATGTATGTATGTCCAGATATACATAAAATGGGAGATGTACTGGCAATAACCGTAAGAATAATTGTATAATAAGGAGGTAGATAATAAATAAGGGACTCTTTTGACGGACGAGGCCTCCCATTTCCACAGGACGATTTCACAGGATTTACGATGGCACCCAACAGCTTCAATGCCCTCTTATTCACCGTCATTTTCTTATTTCTCTCTCTCTCTCTCTCTTTCGTTCCTTTCCTTATTTTTCCTTCTGCGTCCACACCGCCAAGGACTGAAAAAGATGTTATTTGTGTTTTACATGAAGAGTTGAGGACACTTAACGGTGAGCACTGAGCACAACTCGATGCAACTCAACCTCTCTTGTGGGGAAACATCAAATGATGGAAATGAAGTGATGTGTGCTCGGAGTTGGCAGAGATTATTAAGTAATAATGCTGACCCACCTTAACACGTACTTAGGCTCGTAAACATAAAGGCAGCTCATAAATATGATCCCAAAATTGCCCTCTTGGTCCTCGTCAAAAGTCATCATCACCCATCACCGCTTCATATATAATATATATTCCATTTCTGTCCTTGTAAATTGTACAATAGAAAGTTGTTGCTATTGTTATAAGTCGTCTTGAGTTGAGTTGAGTTGCTTTGCCTCTCTCAACTCTCAACTGGCGTTTTTAAATGTCGAGTCGTAAAAAATAGAAAAAAGGGGGAAACGGAAAGAAAAAGGGCCGAACTGTGAAAAATCTCATTGACTTTTGACTCTTTCCCCTCAACTTTTTGTTTACCATTAAACTGCTGTATATATACAATATTACTTTGTGAATTGTAAAGTGTGGGAGGGTGCTCAAAAATGTATAAATAAATCTGAGATTTTTTTAAATCATTATATATATTTCTGCTCAAGATAACGTTTTGCACTCTTACCTTTGTCTATGTATAGTCTTTAGTATCTACTTTTGTAAAAATATTTGCAATCGATTTGCAAGACAAGCTAGACAGTTTTATCGCATCTCCTGGGGAACGGAACCGATAGATCATTCCATTTCCCCCAAAACCCAAAAAGTATAAATGAAGGGCTGACAATCACATCAGCCTCTCCAAGTTGCTTTAACAACATGGAGAGGCTGATTTGATTGTCAGCCTTTCAAATAATACATAATGCATACATTTTTGGTTAGATCAAGATAAAGTTTTGTCTGCAAAAGATTACAAAAAATGGCAAAGACCGGAGCAAGTTGAGGCAAAACAAATGGATTCAGTTTACAGCGGTGTGCTATGTAAATGTTAAGTCAAAAGTAAGAAAAAAGGTGTTGAATTTCAAATGCTTCTTGGGCTAAAAACTGGAGAGAGGAAAAAACTGAAAAAATAATTGTACAATGCATGTGGCTGGAACTTTAAATTGAAAATTCAATGCGAAAAAACGCAAGTGAAAAATAAATATGTATGATTAACAACATTGTCAGTGTATATATTTCATGTTTTAGTTGGGAGATGAACGATTGCTCATAAAACAGAAGCATATTTGAATCTCTATATTTTGTCCTCATCAGCACCACACCAACATCAGATGCAGACTGAAAACGAGAAGATTAAAAGAAGCAAACGAGGTGAATGAATAGTCAATTCCTTTTTCACATATAATATTTACGACCTTTTTTATGATTATTGGTATGAAAATTATGTGAGCACAAAAACCACATTCCAAAATACAATAATATGTAATACAAAGTAATATGTATGTATCTAGTATCTTGTATTGTTGACTATGCATTTGCAATCACGGCAACAAAACTGTTGTTCCGACTACAGTCAAAAGTCAAGTCAAGAGTTGAGATAAAATAAGCCGCTAAATAACCATAAATGATGAATATCTGTATGTAAGTACGTACATACTACATACGCTATTTAGATACATGCAGAAATATATTATGTACGTTTCATGCTGTTTCTATGTATATACTGCCGTTGATTATGCTGCAAAAAAATAAAAAAGTAAATGTTTTTGCCCTTTAAACACCAACAAGGAATAACAATTTACTTTGAACCTGAACTTTTGATTGAGAGCCTCAGCTTGTTGATTTTCCACAAGTAAATAATATGTGTACAAAACAATATGTATATTTATTTGAAATTGTTTCCTTTTAACTTTGGCGATCTTTAGAAAAATCTGCAAGTATTTTATATTTTATTGACTGGGATTTTGAACACAATAATAAATGTGAATATAAATACTTACATCCAGATGAACCCATACCATTGATTTGAATTTTAAATTCAAGTTCCTACTTTAATAATCTGTGCTACAGTAAATATTCTGCATAGTCTCTGTTTTCTGTACATTTAGCAACCACAATTAGGTAGTCTAGAAGAGATCTTTTCTTGTAATCTTGACACTGTCCGTCATCCAACCTTGCGGGTCATCCAAGCAGGGTTCTACAGTACCAGAAAACAAACCTGTTCTTCTATTACTCACACGTACTAAGTATTTACTAAGTAGATACCTAATTTCAGGAATTACTTGTAAGAATTTTATAAATAGAAAAGTAACTGTAATAACGTTGCAAAATATTTATCTTAAATAACAAACAAATCTCGAATACTTGAATCAAAATTATTTTAATCTGCATAATAAGCTTAATTCACAGCTTTTTTCATACATTGTGTATAATATTAATTTATACTTTGTTTACTTATTTTTTATGTCCAGAATGAAGGGCTGAGCTCTCTTATCCAGACACTCAGGAGCAGCAACCCGGGTCGGATTTTTCCTCAAATTTCACCATGTCCAGTGATCCAGTCCAATCTGCTTCATCACCTCCTCCGGCTCCGCTTGGAACATCACGGACACTCTTGCCACCGTCTTCAGAGGACTCTCCACTTCAAAATAAGGTAGATTCTTCTCCCTATTCCTGTCTTTCTCTGCAGGGCCATCTGCAAACATGTGGATGTCCAATCATAAATTACACAAATTTGGAAAACATTTTCCCAGATCTATCCCCTTGGGAAATACCCGGAAATAGATGTCGTCGGTCAATCAGGGGATTCGTTGAGAGGCATCATGGTCATCAAACGAAATCTGCAAGGTTTTGATATAATGTATAATTTTGACAACTATTTCAGGAATTTAAGGCAAGAAATTGTAAATGAACTTTTTTTTACAAGTTATCAATTTTCCTCGTTTTTACCATTTACTGAGGCAGCGCGAGCTCCCCAAAAATGAAGGCGGGCTGATAGAAAATGAGAATATGATTAATGAATGAGCCGCTATATGCATATACGCTTTACACATGTATGATGTATATGTACAGAGAGGCGGCGAACTCTGGAGCAAATAAATAAATAAAAGTTTTCTTCCTCTCCTTCGTTTTCACCCTTTACAATCTGCAATCAATTCACAGCTCATTCCATTGTCGTATTATATGTACCTATACCTATGCAAAAAATCTGTAATATTGGTCTGGGCAATTACTTTTATCCTTTATCATAATCATAACGATTGGAATGAACGAGCTACGGCGACTGCCGATTGCATGTGTGCAAAAAATGTAGACGTTCTCTCTCCGTCTCTCTCTCTCTCTCTCTCTCGCTCGTTTTACCTTTCTCATCTGCATAGACAAATGTGATAGCTAATCGATTAGACATTAAACAAGTTGGGAGGAGAGGAAAAAACAGAAAAAAGACTGATGATTTGCTTCCTTCAGTATGTATTAAATATATATATGTATGTAGGGTATCCTGTATCCTGTACATACATTTTTACTGAAAATGATACAAAACAAAAGGGAAAACAGAAACAGATCCCCGTACGTAAGTAGATAAACCTAAACTTCTTTTTTCTCTCATTTAGCAAAGAGCCAAAGGTCATATTTAAGTGTGGAAAATACAAACTTTGAGACTCATCTGAACCGATGGCCACGTTATGTACTGTGAAAAGCATTTCTTGGCCAAGGGGCGAGAAATGAGAAGGAGAACGAGCTGCTTTTGTTTTTTTATAAATAATAAATAAGTATATCTGTAATCCATACATACATGAGTCTTACTACATTCGACCCATTTACCTTTTTTTTCATGCAAGTAACATAATAGAAAATTATTGCGAGCATTTTCGACACAAAACAGAATTTTTCACAAAGAATAATCCGTACATAGAAAACAGACACTTTTTGCCATTGAATGCGAGAGAGAGAAAAAAAGAATTGGAATATAAGGATGAAAAGAGATGTGAGGAAAAAAATTAGGAATATATATTTTTTGCCTGGAGCCGACAGCTAGTGCCAATGCCAAAAGTTCATATATCATGAGGCTAATGATCACTTTTTGGCTGTATTTTACTTGTACAATCTACAGTATACACATATTACGTATTATGTACATTATACATGAGGAGGCATTATATATGATTCAGGTGAGAATTTTAAAACCAATTAGACCCACGAGAATACAGTATTTAACTTTTGACTCTGTCCTCCGCCCTCCGTCTTTTTTCCATTGACAGCGAGCTTTTAAACCGTTCAACTGTGTTTTCAAGAGAGAAATTTTCCAGGGGCCTCTTTTATTTTAAGAATAAAATCGTAATCATGAGTGCAAATGATGATATGAACTATCTATGTATTAACTCAGAAAGTTCACAAGGGATTATTTATAAGAAAAGTTGTGAAAATTTAATTAGCTTCTGATATATGTACAATCTTAGACATGGAGCCAGATTATGGGTGTGTTACGCGAATTAAAAATTCATTATGTACATCTTTGAATTATTAAAAAACTCTATTTGGTGATCGATTGAATTTACTTCTTTGTATGTATGCTGTGAAAAAGTACTCAAATGTATGTTTAATATCTATACCTAGCTCGATGCGCATGCATATAGTTATTTTAATACATGCTCCAGTCATTGTCAGTATTACAATATTACAATCACCTAAGCTTATTGACCAGTGGACAAAATTAAACTCGGTTTAAATTAAACTATAAAAACTAAGATTTTTCTTATATGCATACATGTAGACAGACAGCAGAGAATTGGACGGAGGAAATTCCGGAGCTGATTGAGGACCTTCAACGTCTACATCTGCAGTTGACCCTGTTCAACCTATCAAATCGGTACTCAATCTGAAGCCACCCTCCTCCCGACCTTTGGCTACTACTTTGTTGTCAGTCTTCTGTCCAAGACGCCGCTGGTCAGCATCCTCGTCTTTATCATCTTAACGGACAGGATGCTGTTCTACTCGATAGTGTACAACAAGGCCTACTCCATCCCCCTGTTGACGAGTCAGCTCAAGCAACAGAGTCTTGTGACCATCGATAGAGTTGTCCCAAAGCTTTTTTACATCTACTTTGCAAGGCGGATCAAATCGTTCCCCGTCTTCCCCGGGATTCAAGTCGGCGGCTTCCACGCGATGGAACGATAATCTACTCCTGTCTTTATCGGATTTGTTGCTTCTAATGTGGCCTCGCTGTTAATCACGTTTAGGTGAATCTTTAATCTTTAGCATTACAAGAACTTTCTTGGTACAAAAATGTAAGCAAAAATTTGTACAAAATAAAGCTTAAAAAATTGATTTTTCAATCGGTATGGCTAGAAAAGTTGTATTATTTCCTCTGTGTATGAATTATGAATATGAGATTTGCAGATGTAAAATCTAGGTATTTGTGTACGTACCTTTTCACCTCAATTAGCATAGATGAAAAAATACCCAATACTTTTGGAGATTGATTGAAGGTGCGGTGTATATGTATGTAGTATGTAAAAAACTCTTGTTGTAGAGCATCTTCAGCAAAGTCATTCAACCGCCTGCTTTTCTCTCTCATATATGTTTTTCTTGTAAAAATGTGTATAAATATGCAGATCCATTTCCCGTGATTAGGAGATCAATTCACCTTTTTCTTGTTGGTTAGAAATGCAATACTTATATCTACCCTTAGAAAAAAATCTTATCATATTTTAGGAAAATTTGATGAGATATGGCAAGATTGACAATTTTCATCAAAATTCATCAAAAGCCTTTCAAGATTTGATGAAGAATGATAAGATTTTCAACCAAAATCTTATCACAATTTCATAAATTATTTGATTAGATTTTTTCCCAAGGGTATATATATTATAGATACAAGTTTCATCTGTTTGGGTAGCTCACAGCCCAAAAGTGCTGCACACTGTGTAATCAGGCGTCTACTTGTACATATTTATTATTTCGCTTGCCATTATTTGTTTTTATTGTTTTTTAAACGGCTCATAGTTTCAAAGTTCAAATTCAGGAGGTTTTTACCTTTCTGTCCATAGAAATTAAATATATGGTAGATGATAGATAATAATTCAAAAGGTTGATACGCTGGTACATATGTAGATATGTATTAAGTATATATGTATGTAGCCTTGCTCAAATTTGTACAATATTTAATTCAATAAGAAGGGTTTGATTTGGTGGGCTTGATGAAATTATGATATGCAAATCTTCTTATGTAATTTTCCACTTTCCTTTCTTCCCTGATTTGCATCACACACATCTGACAGTACAACGTACAACTGTAGACAGCGAATTATTATCATCATCAAATATTTGTGTACATACATACTTGGGTATTATCTTGATTTGTGATAAAACCTTTCCCCTGTTCATCAAGTCTTAACCCTAATTTTTCCTTGTTTAGCAGCGATAGCAAATAACCACCCTACAAAGTAAATACAATACAAAATACAATGTATAATATAATAAACTACATACTAATTCCTTCCGTATCAAACATCATATTTCAATTTCATTGTGGAATTACATAAGTATGGGAGCCTACATAGGAATGCAAAATATTGTGGATTTGAAGGAACTATAATATATCGTATTATTTTTCTCAAATTCCACCAGAAAAATGATGACTAATGACAGTCTCAAGTTTATATGTACATAGGTATTAATATTTAATTTGAATTTGAGTGCAATTGGAGTTGAACCCTCTGTTGTTCTCTCGGTTTCTGAAATTCTGTCTTCTGTCTTCTGTTTGTAGAGACAAGGTATTGGAAAGGATTTTCTTTATCATCTTATGATTTTTCTAGATTTTTTATCTCTCTTGTCTTTTAATTGAGCACTTTGTTCAAACATCCTTTAAATATTACTATGCATGTACAATGTACAGTTATGTACTCAACGCAAAACAATACCTATGTACATTGTACATGTATGTAAAGTAACCAGGAGACAAAAGTACATATTTCCGATAAAACATGGACTTTTTCATTAGGCTGACAAGTAAAACCTCTTGTTTAACGTCACCCAGGAAATTTACAACTGCTTTCTTTTATTTCTCCAGTTTTTCTTCCATGTACAATGTACATAAAGTCTGGAGCTGGAGAGAGAAATACATATTATGCTATCATATCATATCATACATAATACATATGATATGATATCAGTTGTGTGGTCGAGTAAACAGAAGAATGTAAATGTAAATGCACTCAGAGATTTGAGATTTCAACTTGTTGTCTACGTACGTACTGCTATACCGCACGTAAAACGATATTATTGAAATGTTCTACCTGTATTCATGCTCGACATCGACATGGACGTCGACATGACGACGAACTGTCAACCTTTGCATGTCCCATGACAAAATCCCCACCACCATCACCTGGAATTTATGACCCCGGGTTCATTTCAAGAGAGTAAAGTTCAATGACAACATGTAAGTAAGTACATCTGCATTGTGAAAACGTAACTGGTTCTCATTCATGCCGACGCCAAGCACACTTAAATTTGAATTTGAATAATTTCAGACTCCAGACTCTCTCCTGGTTGTATTTTTGGGAGAAACCGTACGGTTCTTTAAAATTAAATAATTAAATCATCATTTCCGTATTTCTCGTTTTGGGTCTCAAGCTGTAAAACAAAGATTTTTGTCTAAAAGGGGAAGCTAAAAGAAATGAGTTTTTAGGCATGTAGTTGGTAGATAGTTTATAGTTTATAGCCTCGTTGAACATGATTCATTTCATTAAGGAAGTTGTATATACGGCTCAATTTTTTATGCTTGTTCCTTGTTCATTAAGAGAATAGAAGAAGGATGAGATGGACTACATACATATTGTTGACTGTGGTCTCAATCTCACACCATAAAAAAAATCTTTGTATGTATGTAGTATGTACAAGGGACAGAAAAAGTCCAAATCCAGACAAATCTAATAATTGTAAAATAATGTAAATGTTCATCACAAGACATACCGTACATTTACGAGCGTGGAGAGGCAATCCGGGAGTTTTGTACATATATGTGTAGAGTGGAGTAGAACAACGAGCAACTAGAGACAGAGAGAGAAATTAAAAGGGGAAACATATACCCATTTCCATTCTTATTCCATTCTCTCTCTCTCTCTCTCTGAAGGAAAGAAAAGCCAAGGGACCAAGTTGAAAGTTTTAAGTGGGAAAATGACTTTTTCTTTCCAATTACCGCCTTGATGTAATCAGCAGCGTTTTCATGTCTACAGTGTCCGTCTGTCCTGTCAAGTGACGATGAGAGTCCGTCCCCCTCTTTTTTATCCCCATTTCTTCTTCCTCTCCTTTTCATCATCTCCATTCTATACACACCGAATACAAATGCATTATATTATATTATGCATGTAGATCTCTTGTACAAAATTTCCGTGGAGTAAAAGGGTAAAAGGGGGGATTAGATGTGGAAACAAGTTGAAAGCTTCAAAAAACATGGTGATGAAGAATATAAAAAGTTCTTTAATTACTTTGCGAGTTTTATTTCCCTCTTTTGTACGCAATAATTC
The DNA here is from genome assembly GCA_034698285.1 of Sminthurinus bimaculatus. Lineage (NCBI taxonomy): Eukaryota > Metazoa > Arthropoda > Collembola > Symphypleona > Katiannidae > Sminthurinus > Sminthurinus bimaculatus. The sequence continues at coordinate 54,486 of JAQIVE010000065.1, forward strand.
GTAATAAAACAAAAATAATTGGTGATCAAAAGCTGAGGCAAAACTCCAAGAAAAAAGAATAAAAGTACTCATTTTCCTCTGAAAATCTGCTTTTAAAATGTAATTTAGTCGTGACGAGTTCACGTCTAAGAACATGTAAATTCCCCATAAAAAGATGGGGACACTCAATAGAAAATTAAATTGTAAGTCCAAGTTGTACATGTCAAACACCTTCTGTATATGAGTTGTATTAAATAATAGCGATTTTCGGGTTTAATCGATATAAAAATTACTGTAGTATCACATGGCTACGACTATTTTTGTTGACATTCTATGCCATGATTTGTGAAAACACCATGAACAAGAAAATGAACGATGAAAATTTCAATTCTGTCGACAAGTAAGTCAGTCTGGTACTTTTTTATCGTTGACTCTGTAATTGACTATAATAAATAGTCAGTTCTCATGATGAAGGCAAGGCTCCAGTCGTTTGTGTGATATTGGATTAAAGACGTAGGAGTCGCATATAGTATAGCTTGTAGTTTAGTAAAAGTGTCTATGGTCAAAGAGGACGAGGAAGCACCACTTTACAGTACTAGCCCTTCGGCGGAAAACGGAGTGCAAAGGCCAAGGAGCGGTTGAGGGTTCAACCGAAAAGCGGAATAAAGCGTGGAGGAGGAGGAGAGCGCTGGGACAAGAAGCGACGTAGCTGTTGAGTGTTAAACCGAAAAGCGGAACAGTGCGTGGAGGAGGAGGAGGAGAGCGCTGGGACAAGTGTTAAACCGAAAAGCGGAGCAGCTCATGGAGGAGAACCACGGTTGAGGAGGAGGAGGGACAGAGCGCAGTGACATTAAGGGACACAGTGGTAGGCCAAAAAGGTAGCCCGTTTTTCCCTGGACGTCAGTGACCCAGCGCTTTTCACTTTTTACCAATATAATATAACAGAAAAAATAATTAAACGGCTAGGGTTCGTAATGTTGGATTTTTTTAAAAAATTTTTTGATCAAAATTAGGGTTCGTAATGTTGGATTTTTTAAAAAAATTTTTTGATCAAAATTAGGGTTCGTAATGTTGGATTTTTTTAAAAATTTTTTTGATCAAAATTAGGGTTCGTAATGTTGGATTTAAAAAAAATAATGTAATCAAAATTAGGGTTCATAATGTTGTATTTTAAACAAAAATTAAATCAAAATTAGGGTTCGTAATGTTGGATTTCTTTAAAACAATTTTTGATTAAAATTAGAGTTCGTAATGTTGGATTTGAAAAAAAATATTTTTGATAAAAATTAGGGTTCGTAATGGGCTTTAAAAAAAATTTAAATCAATATTTGGGTTGGTAATGTTGGATTTTTAAAAGATATATTTTTGATCAAAATTAGGGTTCGTAATGTTGGATTTAAAAAACACGCATTGAACACAATACTAAGGTTTGGTGTTGTTAGTTGTAGATAAATATATACAATATAGCGGTTCGATTTCAAGACATGAAATAATAAATACCACGAAAGTAAACACCGCTCAATTACTCGTGTAATGACAGATGGCTAGCAACAAAACCACGATTTCCAAGAAAAAACTAGAACATCGAAACAAGGCAACAACGAGAGGGTGGCACCCTGACGAAACAGCAGCAAAGAGGAAAAAACAATCCGATGTTATCGCCCCCACCACTGCAAAATCTTGCAACGATAAATGCAACCTCGTAGGATGTGCAGCACTTTCTCTCGAGCACAGAACAGCTGTATTTGACGGATTTCAGCTACTTGAAACTGATGAGCGGAATTTATTTGTTGTGGGGTTGATGGACTTTGATGAAGCTGCTAACAAGTGGAACTACAGAATTCCAAACAACGGGAGTCAGCTGCCAGTTTGTAAACTAACATTTTCCACCACATTTGGGATACATAATAGCTCTTTGGGCAGACTTCAAGGCAGATTAAAGGAAGGAGAGATCTATCCAAGAAATAGACGAGGACAACACGAGAATCATTCCACTATTGAAGACACCGCTCTAATTGCGGCAACGCAACATATCAAGCAGCTTCCAACTATAGCTAACCACTACTCTCGCGGCCGCGTTGCTGATGATACGATCTTCTTGCCGCCACAGATGACTTTACGGTCTTGTTATCAAGACTTCGTGATTGAGAATGGTAAGGGTTTGTTCCAAAAAACGGCATTTCATGCAACAGCATTACACATAGTATTACTATTTTGTTAGTTCTGTGAGTAAATATTCAGTCAAATGGTTCTTTAGGTGCTTTAATGAGTGTATCTTCATACAAAAAATTGATGCTCGAACTAAAAGTAACAAAGACAAAACCCAGAACCGATACTTGCGACGTTTGTGATAAGTACTACACACTCAGAGCAGAAACCAAAGATGAAGAAACAGTAAGGAAACTAGACGACGAACACGCGGAACATATTGCGGCCGTGCATGACGCCAAGGAAGAGCAGGATCGTGATAAACAGCGAGCTAAAGTAGACCCCAGTTACATAGTTATATATCAGGATCATGAAAAGGCATGAAACCAAACTCTGGAAACTTATTACTTTTTGTTACAATACCTAGTTCCATAAATCGATTCCTTCCCTTTTAACCTTTTAACACTTTTTACTTTTCAAATTGAGTTTTCCTTATTCGGTTTTTCATACTTGAATAATAAGTCCTTTACTCCTTTCCTTACCCATTCCTCATTTTTGTACCGTTTAGACCATGCCTTCTCCCAAACTTCCTAATTCCACAAACCATTTCACCTGCAAGTTTCTAACATACAACTGTGCCATCTACCGAACTAACGACAACAAGTGCTACATGGTGTTCTGGCACCAGACGACGGGAAATCGTGTAGGTAACGAACAAGCGTCCATCAATTGGATGTGGGTTGAAGACACCTACACCGTCTTGGCTGAAGGAGAGGAAAGACATCTGGTTATCTGGTCCGACCGGTGCGCGGGCCAGAATAACAATTACTTCATGATCTCTTTCATGATCAAGGCGGTGGAGGCTGGTTACTTCACTTCGATTACGCAGAAGTTCCTGGTAACAGGACATTCGTACAATATCTGCGATGCCAATTTCGCTCTCGTGGAAAAGGTCTCTTTTACGGTCTTGAACAACTTTGTTTTTATGGAACATGTTTGTCTTTATATTTCAATATTTGAATCGTTTAGAATAAGTTTACTTGCACTTTATTCCAGGTCATTAGGCGCCAGCCAAAGTTCTCCGCACTTGACTTCGTGAATGTGTTGGATGAGGCCCGGCCATCCAATCCTTTCGAGGTCGTTGAGCTCAAACGGGAACAGATAGTTGATTTTGGGCCTCTTATCAAGTTTCTGAAAAAACCAGTGACCCTACAGACCTCAAAATGCATGGTGGTAAAGGTAACTCATTCATCAATAATACACATATTTCTGTTTTTGAGGTCGAAACGAATATGCCGTTTGATGATATTGCAGGTGGAGAAAGATAATTTAAACCTAATTCAAACCAAGGCCAACCATTCCCCCCAAACACCATGGATAATCCATAATATAGGAACCAACAACTCGCCCGTGGACATGTCCAAATTGAAGGATGTTGTTCTTGTTCCCTGCTATCCGGAACCAATTCCCTTGTCGGATGCCAAGAAGGAAGGCATAAAAAAGGACATCTCTTGTTTGAGCTGGCGAGAAATACAATTTTACAAGCCTTTCATTCGAACAGACAACGATGAGATGTTTTGGGAGGAGTTGGCTGAAAAACGAGAGCGCGACATAGAAGAATACGACGAAGATGAGGATGAAGATGAGAATGGTAGAATGGAAGTAGAATAATCTAGCAACAAAATAATTAGCTTAACGTTTTTATCCCTTCATTAAGTTTTTGGATTTTTAAGTGCACCTATATTTGTAATCACTTTTTATTTTTCTCACAACTATCCACCCCTCGTGTAACTATTTTTATAATACTTCGGCTTCCCTTTTTAAACTTTTGGCTCCCTTTTTTACGTTTTCCGCTTCCCAGATATAATTTTTCGGTTCACCCAATCCCCTTCAATTTGAATCCTCCCCTTCCTCTTTAATTTCAATTCCCCCAGCCCTTCTTTAATTTCAATTCCCCCAGCCCTTCTTTAATTTCAATTCCCACAGCCCCCCTTTAATTTCAATTCACCCAGCCCTTCTTTAATTTCAACTCCCCTAATTTCCTTTCAATATCAGTCCTCCTAATTTCCCTTTAATTTCAATGCGCCCAATTCCCTTTTTTATTTCAACCCCCCCTTATTCCTTTTAATTTTAATTCCCCTAACCGTTTTTTAATTTAGGTTCCCCTACCATCAATTTGCTTAGATTGTAATTTCAAATAAAATTTGGTTAACTTTTCTTTATCCGTTTAATTAAAAACATGTTGTCACTCAAAAAGCCAAACAGTGTTCATATTTATATGGGCAGTGATACCTTGGGTTGCTTTTTGGCCCGCTCAGGCGCAATTGCATTGCAATTGTGGATGTTGCTTTACCTACGATTAAATGCGATTGGGCCTGTGCGGGTAGTGCAACAGGTGGTTGGCTACGATAACGACCACAGTGCTTTCTTTTTTCGGAGCGTGGTATCACTGCTCGTCTGGCTTTATTTGGCGAAATTAGAACGCATTGTGGACGCCGACGGAAGGATTGTAGACCAGCTTACCGATTCGGAGGGAATTTTTTCTTGGGCGTCCTAAGCAAACCGGAATTCAATAATGTTTTTTTGCGTATACATTTGCCGTTATTAATTTTTTCTCATGCATATCATTTGTTGTTTATAACTTTGTGGCATGCATATCTACTTGTAACACGTATCTACATGTGATCATTATTTTTCTGCCTTTTATATTGTCGCGTATGCGTGTATTGCATCTTACTTGTATCATCCACACCTATTTGTCTTTTTTTTTAGCATACATTTCCGTTTGGCACCAGTTACTACTTGTATTTAGCACCTCATTGATCATTTAGTCACCACTTGTATTCATTACCGCTTGTCATTAGCACGTCATTCATTAACCACTTGTATTTATTAGTAAAGTCACCAAGAAACTAATGTTTTTGTTTTTCAAATTTGAGCAAACTGCAGTGGTTGTTAATCCAGCATGCTTTTATTTTTCCGGGTTTTTGGGCAGTAAACGGGAGCTACCTCATGCCTGCTCAGGTTGTAGTTTATTACGGCAACCAATCCCGTTTTTCAAAAAAACAGAAAACCAACCGAAATCATTTGTAATGCCTTTTTTAGGAGTCCTTTATTGTATTTTTTGGAGCCCTTCATTGTATTTTTTGGAGCCCTTTATCGCATTTTTTGGAGCCCTTTATCGCATTTTTTGGAGCCCTTTATTGTATTTTTTGGAGCCCTTTATTGTATTTTTTGGAGCCCTTTATTGTATTTTTTGGAGCCTTTTATTGTATTTTTTGGAGCCATTAATTTTTTTTTGGACTCAGATTTGTTCTGTGGGTGCAAAAGTTACTATATCATCCAGACTGCACCTATTCGTTTAGGAATTAAAATTATCGTCGGAAATCCTAACTTGCCACAAGTCAGATTTCAACAAAAACAGTCGTAGCCATGTGATGCTACAGTACTTTTTATATCGATTAAACCTGAAAATCGCTATTATTTAATACAACTTATATATATTCATGGGGTAAATTATTATAAAATTTTAAAATTAAAAATTGGAATAAGAATCTTGAAAGAATAATACAACTTTTGGCTATGTTGGATCAAGAGGCAAGATTCGCCCATCTGTTTGCACCGGGTAACTCATAAAACTGTCAACCTCCAAATGTTATAAACAATTTCCCAGTTCAATTTTCAATGCTCACAAAATATTTTTGGTTTCGAGTTTTGAGGTGAAGTAAAAGGTGAAAGGTTGTGAGGGGTCAAACTCGGGTTCTTTGTGTGTAAAAAAAGTTGAAATTCTCGATTTCACCCAATATTTAACCCCATACGAACTCAAAGCCGAAACCATGTTGTCGGCATTAAAAAAAGAGCCGAAAGAGAAATTTTTTATGTTTCTCTTCTCATCAATGGATATGTGTGTCTGTCCGTATGTTTGAATAATGCATCGTGTCTGGCAGATAAAGATAACATCTAAGTTTCTAAACTTTCGCGCCAGGCATGTAGCACCATTTACCAAATAGCAATGGAACTAAAACCTGCGCCAGCTTTGTCGTTAGTTTTGACCTGCGAGATTTCCTTGGAACTAAATCCATTTAATTCTAAGCAAAACTGTATGCATACTGCGGGTATACTTACAGACACGCAGACAAAATGAAGAGTACAGTACACGCTCGATTATCCGACGTATCTCATGCAGCCCCTGGTCGGATCATCGAGCGTCCGCTCGATTCTCCGATATTGATATTTTTGTGAGTGCTGATGACATCTAGCGGATAGTTAAGGGAAGCTTTATGGATAAAGATACATGCAGAAAAAAAATCAAGGAGCTCTGTATACTTTTTGAATTGCTCCTTTGTTATTTCACGCTCGATTGTCCGACAGACGTCGGATAATCGAGCGTCGTAGAATCGAGCGTCTGGAAAATCGAGCGTCGGATAATCGAGCCTCTACTGTAATTCCATGATTAAAATTTTGCTCAATGGTGTTTTCTCGTAGGTTTACTATTGAGAACTGCTCAAAGAGCAATCTAACACTATTATA
>JAQIVE010000066.1:0-61073 GCA_034698285.1 Sminthurinus bimaculatus
CTCTAAACCTTAACCAATCAGGACGAAAATTTCAGGATAATTTTACTGGTCCAAAAGGAACGATATGAGACCCTGAGGGTTTAACTTTTCGATCTTTTTGTTTCAATGGCCATAGCTAGTGTGGAGTGCTATTTTTGATAAATCATTTGTAAGTACGATCATAAATAATCACAGCTCTCTGTGATTACCTAATTCTCGCGAAATTACAACAGTAAAATAGGTACCTAAAATAAAGGGAAAAAAGGACAAACTAAGCAGAAAACAAAGCAAGGGTGAAAAGTTCCAGCATGCTTTAGGATCTCCGCCTTTAAAAACCTATCATTATCTCTATTACAGTTCTGTAAATTAATGTAAACTTTAAAAGAAGTTTCAATATGATTATACTTGGTTTATGTTGTTAAACATTATGTAGTGTTTTTATTCCGCATCTCTAAATAATTTAAAAGAGTAAAATGATTTAAAATAGTACAAGTACAGCAATTATAAAATGAGCTACTGTTATGTAAATAAAAATATGGTATCATATTGTGACCAATACACACAACATAAAATGAAAATAATCACAATAGTAAGCACATAAATCATAAATCACACAACAATAACAGTAAAAAGGCTAAATAACACTGTACATTCTTACCCGATAGTTATATTGTATGTATAATATATATATATTATAATGTTATGTAGCACTATATAGATTTGTAATAAAAATGTAAATATATCTATAAAAATAATCAATGATAAATAAAATAAGCATGATTGAGATTTTCTTTCAAAGCGAAACGAATGTCGAACAAAATACAAAATCATTGTCATAAAATAATACGAATGGGAAGTTCGACCCCCTAAGAGTAAGGGAAAAGACTCCAGTTAAAATCTTCGTAGTCGCTTTGAAGTTTTCGATGGAGCAGCCCCGCACAAGCTACATGGAAGCTTGGGTAAGCAAACGCTTTGGACATGGTTTAAGTAGTACGACTTCTTATACGGACGATTGCAGAACGAGCAAATGTAAACGTCAAGGCCTGTAAATCAAAGGAGAAGAGTGAAACATTGTAAATATTTTATCTTAAAATCATTTAGAGAGCTGTCGACAAAATCTCAGTAGGACTAGTATTAGAATATTAAAATGAAATCATAGGTAAACATGAAGAAAATATTGCATGTATGCATGTAAACGTACTTCGCGTGCTCCCCTTTTCGAAAATTATAGGTACTTGAACTGTGCCTCCGCAGCAACCAATCATTCGGACGCTGCAGTCAACGATGACTTCGATTGAGGAATCTGACTCACGACCATTAGAAGCCACAGTGGATGTAGATGAAGCCCCTGAAGGTTGACTAGTATTACTGATCGGAAGTGGATTAGCAGGAATGTTGTCAGCATTAGAATTAGAGGCTGCAGAACTTTCACCATTATTGACTGGGACAGAAGAATTGGTCAAAGGTTGACTTGTGGATGATGAAGCAACCGAAATAGGAGGAGGAGGAAGAGCAACAGCAACAGCAGGAGCAGACGGAGGAGCTGATGAGGTTGAAGGTTGAGAAGTCTGTGCTTCCCTTTCTACTGACCGTGACCTAAAAACGGGAAGAATAAAATAAATAAAGCGAAATGATGATTAATTAAATTCTTCTGAATGTGAACTGGAACAATCATACTTGGTATATATAGTTTCACGTTTACATACATAAAAAAACATAATTATGTAAAACATGTGTTAAAATTATTGTTCATTTTAAATCATTGATTTACTCACTCTTCCGATGGCCGGTGTAAAAGATCCATTCGTAAATTGACTACAGTGTCCTGCAAAGAAGAAAGTATCTCACTATGCTCCGCTAATTTGCTCTCAACTCGACTTGTAGTAATGGTCAAACCATCGACCTTTCCAGACAATTCTCCATGACTCAAGACAAGTCCGAGTTTGAGGTCAGCTACACAGTCATGGAGTAACCGTTGGTTCTTTGCACTATTTAGGTTGAAAACTTCCTGCTGGCGTCTCATACGTTCTTCAAAATGTGCACTTTGATAGTACTCAGACGTCCAATCTCTGGGGCTAGATTCCGGTGGAGGGTAACAATAGCCACCGCTGGGGTAGACCGTCGTCAGGCTAGTTTGGGGTGCGGGCGCCATTGTCAGTTTGATAGCAGGTCAAGTCCAAATCCAAAGCTTAATCAATCTTTGTCTTTTCTGTGAGCTAGTTACAGAAGAAACTTTTTGACGATGAATCAACCACTCAAACACTGAAGTAAATTAAAAAAACTGGCGTCTTCCTTATTTTGTTTGAAGTTTTTGCTTTTTAGGGAAATACTCAAATGCTGTAGTACATACTTAGTATGAAATAAATATAGGTATGTATCCTTCCGTGTATTATGAACTATGAATACTGACTAGGAAAGTGTAACGAAGTTATAATGTGGACCCAAAGGAATGCCATGAAATACTCATTTACATTAAAATATCAACTAATGTAAAATATCAGCATGAACATGCATATAATATGTATGCATTTAGTATATGTAATATGTACATTTGCACAGTTCTATTTGCATGCATAGCTCCTGTACTGAAAAATCAAAAGAATATACTTGAAGCTTTCGTGTAGTTTTCATATTTTTAGGAATTTATTCAACACAATATTATCGGTTGACATTTTCGTCTCCTTTAAGAAACAATGTATAGCCTCACTGTCACAACATTAATACACAAAATTACTTCTTAAATAGTAAAAATATAGTTTTTTTTAGTAGAATACATATTATACTTATTATGTCTTCCTGTGGATTAGCATTTCGAGTTGAAGTAGCACAGTGTAAAAAAATATTCTCTGTTGCCTTATACAGTTACTACATACATATAGTTAATCCTTTCTTCGTTTCATTATACATAGTTGTGATAGCGATAGATAAATCTCCAAGTACTTTGCACATACACATATTATAGGTACATCATCATTTAAGTAGAATGCACTGGAGTCTTCATTTCCCTTGAACATAAAATGTTTTATCCCACTCAGTTGCTTCTGTTTTTCAAGCGCAAGAGGTAACTGCTCATTATGAGAAAATTCCTTGGTGTATTTTTAAAGTTGTAGTTTCGCTCAAACTAAACTAAACTTTAAGAAATATTATGTACATACATTTTTTTTACTATTTCCTATAGGTATATAGTTTGCAGACTAACTGTATAAAGTACGTATTTACAAATATATTATATTATAGGTATATCTGTGGCCGAATCACGTTTAAATATTTTAGATCATGTAAAAAAATAATGTTACAATATGTATTTAAAATATAATACAGGCATATATAAATTAGTTGTGCTAATAAGTGTACTTGCTATGTATATCATACCACATCATTGAAATTTACAAAATTGTAATATAAATGAGAGGGCAAAAATATAATAATTTATAATTTACAATAATATTGATTTCTAACTGGTCTCTGTTTTTGGTGTGTACATTCATAATATCATCGTATATCTCTCCTCCAGTCAGGTGAAAATCTTACAATACCCAAAGAATACCTTTCATTTAAAGCTAAATAACTATTTATGTAGTAGTGCATTGTTTCAAGTGACGGTCTTGAGATTTTTTGTTGTATATGTATGTATAATAAGTATATATAAGTTGGACATTTTTTAAATAATATAAGTTTGGAAAGTTTGCTTTGAGAAGGTATAATAATAAAACAAAGAAATAAGGCATGAAAAGTTTGGTTTAAGACTCTGCAAAATGGCATAACGTAAAAAAATAAAATAATTAGGGAAATGTGTGACATTTTTAGAGAAGTATCAAAAGAGAGGATTCCTGTTGTATCAGGAATAACTAGAAAAATATTATATATGCATATACATATATATATTATATAAGTTTTATGGGATAAAATAACAACAAACAAACATGGTTCTTCAAACGCTAGTATTTTTTTCAGATTCTGAGAGTATAAATCCCGAATCGAATTTTATAGAACCCTTGTGTAATATTTTAAAGCCTTCGTGTTTTGTGATTAGATTTTTTACAAGTATACTGTCTCATAGGAGTGTAGCTGTGAGCAAATCTTAGGCATGTTTCTTTTTTTACTTTATCAAAGGAATATTCATAATATTACACACATAAAAAAGTATAAAAATACATAACGTAATAATAATCTCTACTTCTTCTTTTTATGGAGAAAGACTGTGTGTGTATGTGTATATTTTGAGTGGTAGTTAATGTAGAACTCTGTATATACTATAATATATTATAATAATGTTATGGTAAAAAAATAGCATGTTTTCTTCGTCATCTCCCCTCCTAATCTTTTTTGTTTTTCTTCCACTCACAAAACAAAACATATACACAGTATTTTTTTCTTTGAAATGCAATAAGTATGTAGAAGTCTCTACACTATCAAAAACATATATATAATATATATATATGATATGGTAGGCATACATAATCACTAAACAATCATGTCACTTAACTGTCAACAGTCAACTCAAAAAAATAAAACTCGACAAACACAAACATACACAATAATCAACACTAAAGCTAAAATATATAATAAAATATGGAAATCGTGCTTGATTTGCTTCCTGCTCATCATTCACCTAGAAATTTCCTACATTTGCAAATCATACTATAATAAAATATAAAATATAATATATAATAAACACAAAAAATAAAATATGTATTACATATATATATAATATTTAAAACAAAAAAAATAAAACATGTTCATCTCCTTACGTACTCTGTCTTTCTATAAAATGTAAAAAAAGATTAACATTAATACGGCACGAACGGATCTCTGTCTGTCTCTCTCTATATTTTGCTTTCTCTTTCGTTCCTTCTTGGCAGAACTTCGTTGATGATAATATATTATAGATAAAGTGATGTCGGTGAGCAGATTTTGTGACAATAATGATAAGTAATACAAGTAATATACTAAGTTAAAAGTACACAATACTAAAAAAAATATACATGTGGATAGTATATATCAAGTGAATTGTTTTGAATCAAATATAGCTAATAATTATAGAAATGCTTAAAATATTCTTATCACTTTCACCTAGTATGTACATACATTTAGTTTAAAGCTTCAATTGTTGTTTCTTTCTTTTTTGGTTTAATTATATAATATATGTGATTTTTTTCTTCATTTTCCCCTGAATTCTTCATAAAATATGTATCCAATTCGGTATTGGTGGGTTGCTGCTTCTGCTTCTTTTTTAATATACGATAGTTCTCAAGAAGTTGTCGTTAATGGAATTTGATAGAGATGATATATATCTAATAAATTGTCTTTATCTTCTTTTACGACGAGTATCCTGAAATTTCCGAGAGAAAATACAAACATTAGACATTGAAATGATTATGACTATTTGTATTCACAAATACACTAGAAAATATCATAAATTAGCACATTATAATCATCATTTCGGTTTCGGCTTTTGTGCAAAGAAAGCAGAGTAAATATATAATGTGCTTTCTGCTTTCCCTAACTTGTATTTCACACAAAAAATTATGATGCATCATAATATTAGTTCGCTTTCATTTTTGAAATCCAGGAAGAAGAAAAAACCCATAAATTTCTAATTTCTTGTACATAAACAAAATGAAATGGGGAAATTATTGCCATTTTCATTGTCCTTTTTATACTAAAACCATTTTACCTTACTGATCGTGAGTTTAGGGGAAATCATTGGTAACTGGTTAAAGATTACATTTTTAAACACAAAATTTGCATGCGGAAACAAATACATATTTTATTTTTGTAATGATTCAATAATAAGCTAATAAAGTAAAAGGATTCAAAATAAAAAGTGAAGCCTATTCTATTAAGTACTGAATAAATGAGAAACAAGGATATTACTTATTTTTACTCTTTCTGGAAATTACTTTTTTTTAAATACTTTTAAAATTTTTACTAATGGGGAATAAAATCAAAAAAGCTGTAGAAGATTTTTGTAGTCTATAAGGAAAAACAAAAATGTAATTAATGTAGACTATGGACTATTGCGGTTACAATTATTTCAAAAACGAAACACGAACTTGTAGCATTTATAGCATCATATTTACCATAAAAGTGGACTAGAATTGTTAGTTTCATATGGCATAATATGTATGTGAGTATACAAGCTTTTGAATTATATAGCAGTGCGTAACATTTAGTGACGATTCAAACAACATGTAACATGTTGTTCTTGAAAAAATTTCATATAATCAAAGCACGGGTTTTGTGTTAGTGGGCCGAGCACATACATATAACAGCTAATGTATTATTGCAAAAGGCTTTTAGAGAAAAAATAGCTGAGCGAATATTGTTTGTACTTTTTGTTTTTATCAGCAATGAAAACCAAAACTTTTACTCTGAATTCCCTCATATTTTCATAAAATAAGAGAAATATATATACGATCATTTTGATATAAAATGAAAAAAACGATAAAATGTGTGATACATTGAAGAGGGACCAACTTGAGTTCTGGAGAAGTTGTAATAAACAGTAATAATTATTGTTGAGTTTGTTCATAAAACTTTTGGTCAGCATGCAAATAAAGTTTAGTTAGTATCATATTAGTTATTGTCTTACCTCCACAAAGAAAGAAGTAAATCTTAAGACTATATGAACAGCGAGACACAAATAACAACAAAATTGTACAAATAATACAGCATACAAAGTATTATTGCATGCATTCAACATTCAATTCCTACACATACTTCAAAATTAACAAAAAAACAATTAAAAAATTAAATTTGATGCATCGCTGTTCAGTCGTCCCTTGTTTTACTTCTTTTATACTTGTTAATTTTGTTTGTGGTTTGGTGCTGGTGCTATAAGGTTGAGAGATAGTGTGTTAGTTGCAAACAGTGTTAGTACAGTGCCAAGTGCGGGTTCAGCTCGGGTTAGTAGTAAATGTTGTTAATGGTTTTCTTAGTTAGTTTTTTTGAAGCACAGATCTTCGTTTAATGCGAATTGTACGAGGTGACGGTGACGGGGATAATAAATCACTATTGTTGGTCATGCTTTCACTATTATCTGTATCATCGTTTTTCTTGTCGTCTCTCGTGTCAATTCCAGTAGAAATGGAAGAAGAAGAAGAAGTAGAAGAAGCAGTGGAAACAGACGAAACAGAAGTACTATCATTAATTCGTAAATTAGACAGACGGTTTTCTAGAATATTTCCCAAACCTCCCAGTCTCATACTACGTAACATCAGACTGATGATAGTTCTTAAAGGCCTTGCTAAAGGATTGTCCATTAGCGACATAAAAGACAAGAATGGACCCCCTGGAAAAGGTTTTTACATTATAATATTGTATTAGAATACACATACAACCAAAATATCCTTTCTCCATTTTTCTGTATATTTCCACTTGACAAAGCTCGACGAGACAAACGGACAAACAAAAAATATATAATAATATGTAATGCATATATTAAGCAAGATTAAAATCACGGTTATTTTTTTGCGCCACAGTCACAACACAATCATATTATAGTATAGTTTGACAATATGCATAACACAACACAACGTAAACTAAAAACAATACTCTAACAATTAAGAGAAGAGTGAATAAGTAAAAAAAGTATAAAATAAAAACAAAATGAGTATATATGTATTATGTATAGAGAAAGCAAAACAGCGGCAATAACATAATAATATATATATAACATGTGTGTCAAATGCATACACACATCATGTTTTGCATCTAATGTCTAAAATATTAAGTCAAGTATACAACAAAACATTACATTACACATTACACTATGCTATTAAATTCTAAAACTAATAAAAACAAACAATGAGATCCCCTTAAAGTATACTATAACAAATAATATTATGGATGCCACACATGCAAACTTGAAAGAAAAGTGTGTGTTTTCTATCCAGTTTCGTTGATCATGTCGTTCTTTCAGTTCCATGTATGTATACTATCTATATAGTTATTTAAGTTTCGTTTTTTTGTCAAGAAAGTCAATTATTAACTGTGTATCATTTTGTATATAGTAGATTCAGGCAGTTGTCGTATCAAGTTTGATATTATAGAGTATACAAGTAACAAAAGTTGGATTACAAAACAAGCTCATTTTGTAATAATAATTATAGAAAAATATCATATCATAATCATATTAAATGATATTCAAACTATAGTGGGTTTCAGTTAATTATAATATAACATTTTTGTGCATAATATTATTTATGCATATAGCTCAGTTTTCACCCTGGTATTTTTTGTGTAATATTTTCTACTCGACTTTGTATATTGTACATTTAGGTGAGGGAATAGTATACACTCTGTGTATATATTATAAGGTATTGTACTGTATAGATATGTGGGATAAAAAAAGGGAAATTGTATACAAAGGGAGGAAGAATTTCTTTCACTCACTCTCTCTCTCTCTCTCTCTCATTTTAGCTAGGATATACTACTGTACTATTATAAGTTTCACCACCAGTACTACTTTGATTATTTTTGCTATTTTCCGTACTTTTGCTCACTTCTCTACTTCCATAATGACTTTGATAACTATATTCGGGACTAATTACGACTACAGAGTCACTATTAACTGAACTACTATTGCTGTTTGAATTAGGATTCCTTCTTCTGTTAATTCTTTGAGTGACGACTCGAGTATCGGAACTACTCGTATAACTATCACTAATTTCATGTTCATTCCTATTACTCTTTCTCGCCTTCCTATTGTTGTTGTTGTTGCTATTATTATTGTTATTTTTATTCGTTTGCTGAGTGGGGAATCTGACAATTTGATCTAGGATTGGATTAGTCGTAGTCGACGATGAGGATGGAGCTTGTGGAACGTTTTTTTGCTTTGGAATTGGGGGAAGTGTGAGATAATCTTGAAAGGACATTGTTGTTGAGACGGTGGAGGTGGGTGTGAGTAGCTCGGCATCAAGTTCCTCCTCAATATCATCAGTGTATGGATCCTCCGTGACTTCTTCAGTAAAAGGCGATGGAGTTGTACTTGTTGTTGTTGTGGTGGTCAAATAGAGATGCTCCAAAGCTGGAAAATTGCCCCAAGCTTGATGCATATTACGAGATTTTGGGTTGATAATATGGCTCTTAGTCTGGAGCCAGGGCGGCAGGTCAATAAAATTATTAGCAGCACCCCGAATTGGTGGAGAAGCCGTTGAAACCGTCTCATAGTATTGATCATAATCACCTCCATCATTCTCGTTGTCATAATCATTAGTATTATGATGATGATGATGACGGTGATGATTATGATTATGATTGTTGTCTAAATGATTTCCATTTAGTTGTACTTTGGTACTGTGTGCCTTTCTCTGCTCGTCCATTTTGATTCGCGGCGTAACAATGTGAACCGAGGGGGATTGATTTTCCGACAGTAGGGACTCATCATACACATCTGGCTCGGACTTGATTGTTTGATATCGTTCATAAGAACTGGCGTGATTTTGAGGGGGTCTTAAGTGATGATGATGGTGATGATCATCTGAGAATTCTGAATGAGTATGGATCTTGACACCCAGGGTTCCAGCTGAGGAAGATGCATATCTTTTGGGGGCCATTGTTGTTGTAGTAGTCCGTGGTGGTGTGGTTGTTGTTGTTGTCGTCGTAATTGGTGTTGTACTTTTTCTCAGATTATTTTTCCGATACATCTCAATCCTGTCATAAGAACTCAAGTCAACATTATCATAATTATGATTGGGATGACGAATCTGACCTCGATATGACGATGGAGTGGTTGATGACTTACTCCGTGGGGCTTGTGATACAATATTGTTATAACTATTGCTGTAATTAATATTCTGACTGTTACTATTTCGATAATTAGGTTTCCTAGTCGTCGTAGTTGTACTACTGCTACTGCTACTACTACTACTGGCACTAGTTGGAGCACTACTACTACTGGTCGTTGTCGACGTAACAATCCGAGATTCTTCTACATTTGCAACATTTGGCGCCTTAGTTGTACTAATCCTAGTGGCGTGATAAGAGTTCAAATCTAGTAGAGACATTGGAAGTGGTTTGGCCTGCTTGAGAAACTCTGGAGGTAATGAATTGACGTCGACGGTGATAAAATCATGAGTGGAATTAAAAGAGATAACTTTCATGGGGAAAGTGATGTTCACGGGGCCCTCACTAGAAACTGGAAGATGGAGACTAGACATTGAGAGAGCACTGTGAGGAATTGAGGTAGTTGACTTATTATTCTTACCATTATCGGTATTATAAAAGGGTTTGGCGGTGGTGGTACTACTACTAATAATACTAGTTGAAGAAATATAAGTGGATGTTGACAAAGTAGATGGAGCGGAGGAGATAGATGTAGTGGTCAAAAGGGTAGAGGAGGAAGATGGGAGCAAATTGGAGGAACTATTATGACTGTCTTTAGCATAATAATCCTTCAATAAGGTATTGGAATGGTGGAACAACTGATACTTGCCTGTTGTAGGTTGTGGTTGTCCATAAGATTGTCCGACAGAAGAAGAAGAGGAGGAGGAGGAAGAAGAAGAAAAGGAAGTGTCAGTGGGTGAACTTGGACTTCCATACTCAGTCTGTGGTGAACTTCCAGAGTCTGAAGAACTTCCGGAATTAATACTATTTGCGTCACTGCCGCTAGGGCCTGTGCTACTAGCAGGGGCCGTAGGGGCAGCTGGAGAAGATTGAAAGTTGGGTATTGGCTGAGCAATCGTTGGTAAGCTTGAGCAACAACCTCCAGGGAAAGTTGGTAAAGCTCCTTGTTGTTGTTGATAACCGCCGGCAGCTGCGGTTGGTCCAGTAGCTCCTTGACTTTGACTTTGATCTTGTACCCCATTTC
This sequence comes from Sminthurinus bimaculatus, assembly GCA_034698285.1. NCBI lineage: Eukaryota > Metazoa > Arthropoda > Collembola > Symphypleona > Katiannidae > Sminthurinus > Sminthurinus bimaculatus. The sequence goes on from JAQIVE010000066.1 coordinate 10,793, forward strand.
CAGTTAGAGGGGCGGAATATCCTGATGGAGCTTGTTGCTGTGGTTGACTATATCCTGTGGCTGGTTGTTGCTGACTTTGGTCTGTATAACCAGATGATGATGATGGACCTGTGAACGAGGAGGAGGAAGAGGATTGCTGTTGTACCATAAAGGACTGATCCTGCTCATAGGTCGTTCCATCAGGCTTTTGGATGATTAGACTATAGTGAGTATTTGGCACGGATTGAATCATGATGTTTGGATCTGAAAGTCCTAATTGTTGAGCTGGACCAGTTTGACCTTGTTGTTGCTGAGGTTGACCGTAGGACTGTTGAGGTTGTTGATATCCCTGCTGTTGTTGCTGGGTTTGTTGATATCCTTGTTGCTGCTGGTTTTGCTGGTATCCCTGTTGTTGCTGGGGCTGTTGGTATCCCTGTTGTTGCTGGGGCTGCTGATATCCTTGTTGTTGAGATTGGTCAATTTGGTTCGTGTCATATCCTTGAGGTTGAGAAGCAGTTTGTTCAAAAGACTGAGTATGGGTCAACTGAGCAGGTTGAAATTGAACAGAATAGTCGGGGGATGGAGAAGGAACATTGTTAGAGGAGGAAGGAGCAGAGGGACTACCGTATCCAATCGCTGGAGTTTGTGGTTGGTTTTGCTGTTGGGATTTTTGTTCACGTCCTCGTCCGATCAACGTTTCATAGACGGCGAAAGAGTCAGACTGACCGTTGGGAGTCCCGTATCCCTGGCCAGATTGCCCTGAAGTTCCAAAATCACTACCACCACCCACATTTCCTGAACCAGTCACTAGTGGAGGCGGAGGTGATTGTGATTGTGGAGATGCAAGATTCAAATTCATATTGTAATTCTCGTGATTTACATGATTGTTATTGTTACTATTGTAGGTATTAGCATGGGCAGGAGCGGTAAAGGCATTATTACCATTATTATTATTATTATGACTATTATAATAATTATTATTATTGTTGTTACTATTCTGATGATGATTATAACTATTGCTATTGCTATTACTATTATATTGATTATTATTATTTTGACTAGAACTAGAAGAATACGATGATGACTGATGATGAATATTATGCTGATGAACTTGGTTAGTATTAGTTGGCGAGGTAGCAGGCGGATTGTTAGTTAGGAGTTGGTGAGTTGTTGTGGCTTGTGGTTCTGGACCCAAGTTATAATGATTGTTAGGGTTAGTATTGTGTGATGTAGGCTTGAAAGCGGAGGTATCTGTAATGTCATTTTGTTGTTATTATTTTTTTAAATGTACTTTTTTCTTTTTTCTCTATATACTGAAGGTGGCTCGAGATATAAAACTCATTTTGCGCTTGAATTTTACTAAATTCACGTCAACGCGAGTAGATTTATAATAAACCCTGGTTTGTGTAGACCATATTTAAAAGTTTTATAACTAATTGTTTGAAGAGTGGAAAAGAAGAAAAAAGCAGAAAAAAGGCTATTCTGGAAAACGTTTTTTCAGAGTTTTTTTTCCAAACTCCGATAATTTGGCCACCGGATGTCAAAACTCAACAAATTTTTTTTTGATTATTATCTACATTAACCAAAGTTTACAATGACGCTATGTATTGAGTATATCATAGTTAAAAATCAAAGAGAAAAGTAAATTTCATATCTCGAGCTACCCTCGATGTTATGTAATGGCTAAATATTTGTTTAGTCTATAATATAGTTGACTAGGTCAGTTGTTGTTTAGTATTAAAACTAATAATAATGAAATATCATCATGATTAATATGAGTATTATCATTATTTCAATTTAAAAAAAATTCAAAATGCTTATAATGAATGATTGTCATTGTAATAATTGTGTATAGTTAAATTGTCAAAAGTTGAAGTAGTATCATTATTCGTAATACCTGAATTTTGGCTTTGACTGTATCCATTACTGACAACAGGAACAAATTGGTATTGTGTTTGCTGCTGTTGTTGTGGTTGAGGTGCTGGGGCTGAGTAAGTATTTGAATCAGGCCCAGAGTAACTAGAGGAAATTTCTACGGCGGGTGTAGGATTGTCAAAGGAGCCTATGTTCAACTGTTGTAACTGACTACTGAGGCTATTACTATTGCTACCACTACTACTACCGTAACTAGAAGAAGGAGCGGAAGGGCTAGAGGGTGCGGAATACTGTTGTGATTGTTGTTGCTGCTCAGGTAATCCATATGATACCTGAGGCTGTTGTTTTTGCTGCTGCTGTTGAGGAGCAGAGTAAGAGTCCGAAGTTCCAAAGCTTTGTTGTTGTTGTGTATTGTCCAATAAACCTGGTGGTAATTTAAAGATAAATGGTGCTATTGCTGGTTGAGCTGGTAAAACTATTGATGACTCTGAGAGTCCAAAATTATCAAAGCTATTTCTAGTACTACTGCTAGGTCGTGATTGTGAAAAATTGGGGAAAAGTTTAAAAAATTGACTAGTAAAGCTGTCATCAACATTATTATTATTGTATAATTCTGATGACGATAAGGCTACTTCTTGGCTGCTACTTTGAGGGTCATGAGGAGATGTAAGGAAAAGGAACGTACTCGCGTCGGGATTATTTTGTGGAAAATTAAGTGTATTAAATAAAGTCTCTCCGTCTTCCTGACTAGACTTGAGATTTTTGAGAATATCATTGACATTATCAGTATCACTGAAACTAATACTACCAAGACTAGGGCTAGGACTAGAATTACTACTACTGCTACTGCTAGAACTACTAGAACTTGTACTACTTTTAACACCAACTTTTTTGTAACCACCAAGTTCTTGAACATTATTGTTGTTGCCATCAATAATGTTGCTACCACTACTACTGACTAATATACTACCCTGCTTATTCTCATTACCCTGAGATGACTGTTCATGTTCTTGTTGTTGTTGTTCTGGTTGGTCATAATGATGCTCATGTTGATTTTGTTCATGGTTTTGATGATGGTGATGATGATGATGATGTTGTTGTTGTTCATGATTTTGTTGTTCATGTTCAACGGATTGTGGTTGATATGATTGGGGAGGAATTGAATAGCTGTCGTGTGAGCTTATCAGAGGTTGTGCAAGGGGTAAAGGTTCAGCGGGAGGAGAATTGTATGAATTGCTTTCAGGCTGTGATAGCGGCGGCGGTGCATTATAATCGGTCTGCGATGATAATTGCAATATAGGCAGCGAGGAGGGTGACTGGTATTGTGCAGCCGTTCCTTCCTCATGATTATTATTATGATTATTGTTACTATTATGGCTATGGCTTTGAACAGCGGCATTTTCAGCAGTGAAAGACGGGCTAGATGACTCAAAGTTATCATAGCCAGAAGGCCCACCTGTGTTACTTGGAGCAGAATATGAGGATGAGATACCCTTTCCGGTTGAGCCAAAGGAGGAGGAAGAGGAGTCAGCTACTCCATAAGACGTTGATGGACTTGGTGCACTCGGGCTTCCATAGGATGAAGATGGGGCACTTGGAGCTGCATATGAGCTGGATGGAGCTACACTGGGTGAGCCATAGGAAGTAGATGGGGCTAAAAGAGTTAAAAAACATAATGTAGAACGTTACAGCAAAAATATGCATATGTGTAAGGATATTTGAAGCCCTGAGGTAAAATACTAAACAAAAAAACGTCGCCAAATCAAAACTTACATGGTGCACTGGGGACTCCATAATTACTGGATGGAGATGGGGCACTGGGTGCTCCATAACTGCTAGACGGGGATGGGGCACTTGGACTTCCATATGAAGAAGACGGCACTCCGTAAGACGAAGACGGGGCTCCATAGGACGAGCTTGGTGGTGGACCTAGAAGGACAAGAAAAGTAGAAAGAAACATGTTATTCAGAATTGATTACGGATATTGTAATGTAGTTACAGCTTTCCCAGTCTTCTTCACTTCTCGCCTCCTTTTATCTTACCATAGCTTGGTTTTGGCACTCCTATATATAATGTAAGGAAAAAAAAGTAAATACACTCAATTAATTGACGAAAATTTTTTTTATTTTTTATCAATCACAAAAGAAAAAAGAAAGAGCTTGCCTGGAAAAAAACCTTAAAAAAGAAAGAAAAGAGCTTGCCGTATGATGGTGCAGTTGGGGCTCCATAGGACGAGCTGGGTTTAGCATAGGACGAGGATGGAGCAGAATAGGAACTTGAGGGGGATGAGTATCCAGAGTTTCCTACAGACTGAATAACAATGTATCCGGAAGACGGGTTTCCACCTCCATAACCTCCACTGCCGCTGCTTCCATGACTGCTACCACCACTGCTTCCCTTTCCAAAAAGTCCACCACTGCTTCCACCTCCGAATCCTCCGAATCCTTTACCGCTGCCTCCGAAAAGTCCTCCAGATCCAGATGAGCTTGATCCACTGGACCATCCACCACCGCTTGATCCACCATATCCACCGCTACTTCCTGATGACCATCCTCCAGAGCTTTGTCCCTTTCCACCACCACCGCCGCTAGACCATCCGCTTCCACCGCCTTTTTACAAAGTACAGCAAAAAAATAAAACATTACAAATATGCCCAAGAACAAAACACAGCATTTTTAGACAGAAAAGAAAGGAAAAGGCATGCACACAGACAAAACTTTTACTTTTTGCCTTTTAAAACTGCACATTTTCTCTACGATAAAGTGTATTATGTATGTGTACCACTATTACTCTATCCATAATCGTAATAATTACGCGTAATTATTATTACTTGAAACAACTGTATCAAAATTTGCAATGAGACTGTCACGAAGTCTCCTTATTATTTTTTCAGTCGCGTGAACTACTATTTTACTCTATAATAATTTCTCTCACTTTTTCTAGTGGAGAAAACCTTTACGTGCTCTCCATTTACCTTGTGTGTAATTAATTTATGTATCTTATAATATGATATTATACAGACGCATGAAGTTACACTACTTCATTCATGGATAGTACAGTAGTACAGTGATGGTGACAATGACAGTAAAAACTAAATACTATACATATAAATATATATATATATATATCAACATTCCGCATACTACGGCAGATGGAGAGTAATTTAGAACACTCAATCCATGTTGTTGTTGTGTGACTGAGATTGTGAGAGAGAATAAGTGCACATTTTTTTCTTTAAAAAAAGCAGGTGAAGGAATAAAAAATGCTCTTTTTCTATGTGTGTACTTGACAAGATGAAGAATAATGTTGTAAAAATGTTCATTTTCGGTTGGAAACTGCTCATCACACCAACACTTTTCACATTATACACAGAAGCCAAAGGCACATATGATGCATAATCATCAAATTCAAATAATAATAAATGCATTCTTCAAGTTTCTCACATATATATATAACTTACATGCATACATCACATAAAGATGTTGTGACTTGTGAACAAGAACAAGTATAAGATGTGAATTTGCATGCTAAAACCCTCAACGAGGATAATAATTATAATTATTACTATTATAGTTAAAAGGATAAGTTCATCAACTAAATACATTTTATTTAGTTAGCCAGCCAGCTGGTACTGGTTGGTGTTATGTGCGGAATTGTAAAAGTAATACAGTCAGTGTACTCTTTATATATTTTGACTCCTGTTTCCATCCACATGAACAACAACAAAGATTCCGTTTTAAAGTTCCATGTGTGTTCAAGTGTTTATTATAAATTTATGCATGTGCCTGTAGGTATAAATAAATACAAAAGTCTTGAAAGAATTTTTGAGTGCTCATGATTTAAAGCATTTAAACATGAGCTAAAGTGAGAATGAGCATGATAATAATTTGCTTATTCATACAGAAACATAAAAGGTAAAGTACATTCTATTAGCCGCTAACTGTATGTATTTAGGTGGCTGTATATTGTATACCTGTGTATATAGTGTAATGTGCGAGCATAAATATAGTTCATAAATGCTTTTTTTCTTCTGCATACATATATTTTGCCTCTATCTATACATTTCGAACAGATTTGAGGCAAAGATGTTAGGGGAAAACGTGTGTGCACCTCAAAAAAAAACTCTCATTATTATCATCATCATCATCATATTCATTCATAACAATAATGATGATAATTCAAAGTAGAAGCATTTAGCCAAGCATTTAGAATGTAAAGTGGATGGCTGAGTGGATAGACGCGTTTATCATTGTACCAAACATTTTAAATTTTAACCAAGTACAAGTGCAAGGTTGACATAAAAATAAAAAAGCTCATATGGAAAGCATTATAGAAAAACATTACGGTACTATGGAAATGCCATGTGTTAATACATTAACGAAAATCGTTTTTCTATAATGCTTTCCATATAATATCTATATATAAAATTGATATTATAATACATGCAGAAGTGACCGGCTTTTATGATGACTACTTTATGATTCATATTGAAGTAGTACGGATGAGAAGGATACTCACGACGTTTTAAAATTGTAGATTTTTATAAACGAACGAAAAGTATAACCGTTGATTGCTTCTGTACCATGTATATTAGTACATATAGTCTAGTTTGTGTGATGCTGAGGCTGAGCAAAAGAGTGAAAAACATTAATTTGTATTTTGATTCTTTTTCTTTTTTCACTTTTTACCATTTCCCTGTCCATTTTTCTTAAATGGGAGGTTCATCATGTGCTAGATACTTTGTGAAGCTGAATTATGATGCTTTCTGATGGTTGCTGCTGCTGCTGTTGTTGTTGTGGTGCGAATATAGCATGAACATGATGGAAAACACGCAGACATTAGTGCATATTATAATGCATAATACGTACAAATAATTTCAATTGACTACCTTCCTTTGTGGTTTGTCGTTTGACAATTCGTTTCCTTTTAACAACTTTGCGTAATACACCGCCTTTTTGTCGACGGCGGTTCCTGTATGGAGCCCCGAATCGTGACGAATCCTCTTCATTGGAATACAAAACTAATTCTTCTGAATCGAAAGAAGGAGAGGGATAAGAAGAAGATGGGGAAGAATGTTGGTCGTGTTCGCTACTTTCTGAATTACTACTACTACTACTAGTTGCCGAAGCAATTTCATTCATCATCCCCAATTCCACAGCCGTTGGGGGTAAAAATAGACTATTTGTGTTTGAGAGTAGGGTTTCATTGACTAATTTCTCCATGTCTACAAGTTCAGTGGAGGAGAGGATATTTGGAGAAGTTTTCGGTGTACTTGTTGTTGTACTAATTATTGGAATGCTTGTACTTGTACTAGTTTGACTTATTTTATCTTTGTTTATATTATTATTCAGCATAATATCATTATTCACAATACTATTCTCGTCATAAGTGTTCGTAGTGATGTCTGGCATCATTGTAGTTATGCTGACGATATTGTCATCATCCACATTGCCGCTTGTATTAGTATTTACAATTGAGCTAGCATCAGAATTTGTTGGCGCTTCAGTGGTTGTATAGGAAACATTTTGATATTTTGTCCAATCGTCTAGGAAGTATTCGTGGGGTAGAGGAAGGAAATGCCGAGATGAGTCGTCGATTGCTTTACTTGTACTTGTATTATTATTGTTTCCGTCATTTGTTGAACTACTATCATGTTTGCTGGTTTTCTCTTGATTTTGATTTGTGTTTGTACCACCATTATTACTGCTGCTGCTGCTGTTTTTATGATTATTATTAGTATTGGAACTCTTTTCTATTGAAGGAGTTTTAATTGAGTTCATGATTGGTGTTACAATAGTTTTTATTCCAGAGCCTGTTGTTGAATTACTGAGATTTTCATTAGGGTTGATATAGTCTAAAGCATTCCACTCTTTACTGGGAAAGGGAATAAAATTACTCACAACATCCTTCACTGGTAAATAAAACTGGCCGTCTCCAGAGTCATTGTTATTATTATTTTTGTCTTGATTATTAGAATTTAACTGCTGTGGGAAGGGAATGAAGGGATGAGGAATATTTGTAGGGAATGGATTGCCATCTCGATTCGTATTCAACTGTAGAGCAGCTAGACTATTTTGCGTAGTATTATTGCCAGCATGACTAATGTTAGCTTCAGTGTTGAGTAGGTGTCCGTTGATGGTGACTGGGACCCCTTGACTCGTACTAATAAAATTGTTCATGGGTACATAGCTATTTGGATTACTGGGATCACTACCGACAGGGAAGAAAAGGCTTACGCCGTTTTGTTGTTGAGCCAGTGGAAAGTAAAATTGATAGCCGAAGGGAGTGTCTGAATTTAACGGATTCCCATTGCCGTCCGTCGGGATTTGGGGGAAATAAAAGGGGAAACCATTTGTAGGATCATTTGGATTTACATTGGTGTTGATGCTATTAGTATTTCCATTATTATTATTGGTGTTGACGTTGTTACTATTTCCATTATTTAATTGTGGATAGTAAAATGGAAAACCATTTGATGGATCGTTTGGATTTATATTATTATTGTTCACAACATTGTTATTATTATTAACGTTATTATTCCCGTTGACATTGTTAAAGTTATTATTCCCGTTGACATTGTTAAAGTTATTATTCCCGTTGACATTGTTATTATTTACATTAATTCCTGGAACACCATAAGCTTGAGAAGGTGGATTAGTGTTGTGATTATTATTATTATAGCCACCATTGTTATTTTGTTGTTGTTGTTGTTGTACATCTGGGGGGTTCTGTTGTTGCTGTTTTGTATCAGTGTCATCATCTTTCGTGGAGGTGAGGGAGGTTACCATGTTGGAAAGGAAACCGAAAATCCCCGTTGGAGGAGCGGCCGTTGTTGTCGTTGTACTTGTTGACGTTATGGCGGGTAGTTGTTGCTGCTGTTGAGGCTGATTAAATTGAAGTTGCCTCAAATTGTTCTGGTTATTGTTGTTTTGATTGTTTTGATTCAGATTAGTGTTAAAATAATTGATGGCGTTGGGCATGGGCGTCACAAGAAAACTACTGAGGAGATTGTTGTTATTCAACTGACCATTTTGATTCTGAAGGTTTTGATTGTGCATCATTTGTTGTAGTAATTGCATTTTCATCAAGTTTAACTGGTTCATCTGATTTTGATTGTTGTTATTATTCCCCACTTGATTGCCATTCAAACTGAGGATATTTACAGGTGGTTGGTTGGCTTGTATACTGGGATAGTAGTTATCAAATTGTCCAGGTGCTGGTCCTGGACCAGGAACTGCATCCTGATTGAATGCACCAGGGTCTCCAGCAGGATTCCCATACCCCAAAGCACCACCCACAGCATTCATCAGCATCCCCATAATAGTTTCTTCCTCTGGTTCCAAATGTGGTGGGTGTGGATTTTCAACCCCGCCAAGTAACGAAAATTTCCCCGCAATCGAGGTGACGATTCCGACGACAAGCTCAGTAGCCTGTACCCCTAATTTTATCTTCTGTCCTACGACAGTTGGCAACAACTGAACTGCCAAGTCTATAATTGCTTTCCCCGTTTCTATATTATTGATTTTCATCATCAGTCACATTGGTTTAGGGTTTAGTACAATTATTCAGTTGTCATCAAATTCAATCACACGTTTCATAATAATTTAATTATAGACACTTTTCAACATTAATTCTCATAGAAAATTCTGTTAATTCTACGATAAAATTGAAGTATATTATTATAGATGCATGATATTTAAAACTGCATCCTGAGAAAAAAGAAAAACGTGCTCGTGTTTATGTCATGTTGATGAATACTGTATATAATGACAGCATTTACATGCTGTACGATTATCTTGACTATGAAGATGACAGAATATTACTTGTCAGTAGTCAGTATTATGACCAAGGTTCATTGACGCAAACTTCAATCTTACACACTTTTCTAGAAAAATTGCGTATTACGATGAAACGATGCGCAATAATTACCATTATTAGAGCAAATTTCATTATGAATTTCATTTCAAAAATTCTTGCACTTACAACAAAACACGCCAAAACAATAGCAATAACGTTCAAATCCTGACTTATGTATTACATATTATATTACGTCTGATGATATGATGCACTTTTCAGCATTTCATTTTTCATTTATGGGTATAGAGTTTTTGAACTTTCGAGTAAACAATGTGAGAGAAAACAAAAAAGGAAAATTGCAAATGTCATCGACAAACACACGAAACAATATATAACATTTCTCAAGATTTCCAACACATACACACACGTAATGATGTGTGTAGATAATACAGGAATTGGAAACCAAATGAAATCGATTGTCCCAGAGTCTTATAGTTATGTGTATGGGGGTCTGTATGTGTGTAATAATAATATATTGTTAACTAATGATGTGGAGTAGTTTAGTAGTGGACGCTTGAGCGTACCTAGACATTGCATTGTGTCTGTGCAATTCATAATTGGCGAGCAAGGTAATTAGACTGTAGGTTAACGTAACGATCTTTGTCTTGTGGCCGCGAGCATCATCATCATCGCCATGCACAAAAATAACAATGTGAAAATTCTCGTCCCTTTCATTTTCATGCAACAAAACTTAGCCAAGTTTTAAAGCTAAAAGGACTGCAGGCAGAAAAACAAATTACTCGCGGGCACATAATCCCTATTAACATTGTGTTATCATAATAACATAATACATAAATACATATTAATATTATATTGTTATTCGTTAATACTCGCAGAAAGTCCGAGCAATGAGAGTAGATAACACATAACACATATACGGATATGATATGGAAGGGAAAATGAAAATCCGTATTGCCATATTATTTATATGGTAATAATAATAATAATAATAGTACCATTATTAATATTGCTACCCATACATCCCTTGATTAAAAGCCTACATAAGTATCATTGAACCTGAACTTACTCAATTCCTCTATACTCTCTATATTTATAATATAATATATAATTCATAATCCATTCTCACTCTCTTCGCTTTTCGAATTCTCACATATTGTTTTCCATACAAGTCTATGTATATTATGAGCCAGACGGAGCACACGCACATGTTTTGTAAAACATTTATAGCTGTGCAGTGCAGTCTGATTAGACACACATGTGCATAGAAACGAACAACACGAAAACCAAAGTTACAAGCTCAAACGTAACTCTTAAGAGAGAGAGAGAGAGAACAACAATTACAATTAATATTGACACCGAGGGTTTCTATATTATACGTACCTAAGTACAACTAACAAATACAATACACATACATACACTCTTCTTTGTCGACTCGCAAGTCGCAAATGTATTTTATATTGCGGCTGTAACGTAATGACAGAGAAAATTATGTTTGTATTGTACGTAAGTTCCGGCTCCTCCAAGTAAAAGAGGAGAAGAACATGCTTTTAAAACGAAGGGAAAAGTTACTCATAGTAATTAACGATGAACATAATGTGTGCTCACACTCTTTACTATATTTACTTTATTTCTTCCTTTTCATATTATATATTGTAGTTGGTACTTATTAGTTACTCCTACGCCTCACCTTACGAGTCAATAAATTACAAGATATTTGCAACGAAGCATAGGTCTGTGAAATATAGGTTGGTATTACTATAATGCCATAATCCTCATACCTCATATAGATACACTTTATCTTATATATGTAAAGTAAGCAGGGGGCGTTCCTATGTGTGTAATGTAATGTAAATAAATAGTGCATGTGTGTGTGTATTTTTACGCAGTCAAAATTAAGTAAGGAAGGTACTTAATTTTCTTTCAATGTATTCCACACAAATATACATAAATACAATATATAAATACAGGCATCTATATGGGAAATATTAAGGCAGTATTTGTGCACATAATATATCATAAACTGGGAAAAAACATGTGTGAGATATATTTCCTCCAAGAGGATGTTCATGTTTACATACACACATGTCTTTGCCACAAAATTCCCACAAACGTTCCCACGATTTCCGAAAGGAATCACCATCAACATCAGCAGCAGCAGCAGCAGTAACAGCATCAACAACAACAGCATCATCTGACTAATCATAATAACAGTATAATATATACAATAAGCATAAGAGGATAGTAAGCGAGCATCATGTGTGAGCATCAGTCATTGCCACTGTTGGGTGAAAGTTATTATTATAAGAGGAGAGCACGATTATTATTGCATACTATGTAGATATTGCACTACTGCGTCTTCGGCTCTGTACATTATTCTGTTGTGTCTAGCTAGGGCCTAGAGTCTAAAGCACTAGTTTTGTTACTGTTATTATTATTATTGTTGTTATGACTGCTGTGTGAGTCGAGTTGGTGCTACATGGAAATGAAAATGGAATCGTATCGTATCCTGATTTCCTGATATGAGATCATATTTACCTCACTAACACACTCACTCACTCACTCACATACAAGCACAGATGAAGAGAAGACAGACAACAGTCATATTCATCTATTTACGAGTAATAATGAACAATGCGAGAAAAATACATGCTTGTCAATCTCGGTAAAACATCTCTGTAAAAAAAAGGAAGAAGAGCTTTTTTGTCAAAGGAAATTTCCTCACAAAAACTTATTAGTATAATATCGCGAAACGTCAAATGAAAAGACTTTTGCATTCATTCTTCATCCTTTTCCATTTTCCAATGTATGATTACAGCAACAAAAATTGCTCATAATAATAATAATCATCATTATCATCATTTTCATAATCATATTTTTGCCACTTTTCAATATATACATCAACAGTCTACTGGCTTTACGGAATGAGGTAATGAACGAATAGAAGAACAGTTTCAATTTCGTTACATTGTAACTATGTATAAAATCTACGGAAGATCTGTCCGATCCACACTAGACCTCCTGTTTGCCCTGTAATTCTCTTTCCTCCTAAAAGAATTAATTCGTATGTGATATGCTATGTAATAATATGTACTTCATACATATACCTACATAGTTCATACAGAACTTATCTTGCAACGCAAGATCACCCAGAACATAAGGTTCTGTCATGTCATCTCATGTTGAGAGAGCACCATCACCGCAGTGTATAAATGAATTGAGGGGAACGGATGAATGAAAGAGTTAAAAAAAGATGTCCTCTGTCCAAAAAGTTAAGTAATATACCTATGCTCAATGCTCGCACATACGGAAACTTTAATAGCTTTCCCATTATGTGCAAGTAAGTCAAGAGGTTTTTGGGTTTTCCAATTGAATTGAGTTTTTTTAAGTCCATACACACACATAATGATGAAAGGCTATAATATGTATGTATCGGTATACAACGAGAGATTATGTGAGAAGGGAAAACGAAATCAAATACATATTACGTATAAAACGTTGGAAATTGTACATCGTTATGCAATTGGATGATGACGACGCACATTTCAACTTTACCTTACTTTCTCTGTAGGAAATGCAAGAGGTAAGTAAGTTATGGACACTTTCAATTTAATCTATTTCCCCTCACGTTGAATTAAGATGTCATACAGGCACAATATTTAGGTGACGGATAACAATGCACAATGAAGTTCAGTGATAGGAATACGAGTATTTTAGGGGCATCATACATATGTACATATACATACATGCTCATAGATACACATGACTATGAATCTATGAATCTTCCTTGTGAGCACAACTATCCGCTGTACAAATTTTCACTATCATCCACACCAGCCATTGAAATGGTGGTTGGAAAGATGATATTTTTGATAATGAGGTACTCGTGGGTGGTATACAGCCCTATTTGATACGCACCTAGTTCTCAAATCGTACACGTATATACATAATATGATGTATAAGGATCATGCATATATTATATGACTTATTGCTCTAATATTTTCATTTTCCCACTTTTAATCTACTACAAGTATAATATAATAATATACTTTCTGTTCATCTTCAATCTCCTTAAAATATTTTACATTGTCCACAAAAAATTCATGTGCTTTACTCCCATAAGAAGAGTCGAAAATTCAACTAGAGTCAAATGTTATATACAGCTTATCTAACATATAATCTATGTATTATTGTAGTTTGTAAAACATTGCATCTTTGTTTTTCTATAGACAGATTAGATATTATCTAATACAAAGTTGCAAGTTTGTAATCTGCATCTAGAAACTTGGTTAGAAGCATATAGCATATAGAGAGACATGCGACTCTTTTTTCACTTTTCTTTTTTTGGATTTATGTATGTTACGTTGTAGAATAATTTGTGGTTAGTTGTTTTTGTTATCGTTAATATTATGGGGTTCATTCATTCAAATATACCTACACACATGAGTACATGATCCACTATTGTGTCTGCGGTTTCACTCCATTTCAGAATAAATTGAAGACTTACACAGTGGAGAAGATATTATAATACATAAGAGTATAATAATCAAGATGAATGGGAGAATAGAAACCCCGACGTATGTATGTTCGAGAGAGATAATGCACATACATACATACACATAAAGAGAAAGAAAGGAGAGAAAAGGCTGTTCAGCTTATTGTCCTTGTCATTGTTTCCTTCCCGTTCCTTCTCACTATCTTCCTTCCAAAAGAGTGTGAGCAGAATATACCCCAGACTGTACAACAGACATGCATAATATGTATATCTTTGTAAATATCTAATAACTCACAAGCACGCGTAAAAAAATAGATGCTAAACATATTAGATATCGCATGTATTGGAGTCTTTCATAAATTAGCTTGGTCTCCTTTTTTACTCGACAAAGCCTGGCATTATATTTACATACATATGCATAAAATAAAATAACATATGCATACATATGTACAACATTAGGGGAGTCTTGTCTCATTGCTCATTGGAATATTTTACACATTATTATGCATGCATACATACCTATATGTATATGATGGCAAATATCTTGTGGATAGTCTCTTACTGAACCCTTTTACTTTTCATAAACATGACATGATGGAAAATTAATCCTAGAAAATTGTTCGCACCTCCGTACAATAATAATGATAATGATAATAATAATAATATGTCATCTATCACTATGCATTATTATGCGTCGTTTTTTAGGATAAAAGAAGAATAGTTTTTGCACTCTCACCATCCGTAATGGCTTCAACTATCTTCAACTTGAACACATTCAAATGAAAATGAAAACTTTCCTACATAACATATTCATCATATATACGTAATTTAATTTTTGAATCTGTCTCTTCTTCTGTGTATTCGCTTTTCTGAGATACACTTGAGACTGACATATTTCATACTGTACACTGTACACATCTACTTGTATATATATACATGTACATAGATGAACAGCCTATTATTGGTTATGATATCACATGTGAGGATTATATTTTTTGTGCATATATAGAAAGAAGAGAAAGAGAGAAGTAAAAGGGATGCATTAGAGCATTGTATACTTACCGTATCCACCTTTTCCTCCGGAACTTCCCTTAAAGTTGATGTTGGCTAGTCCAGCTTTTAGACCTTTACCCTTCTGAGCAATTCCTTTGCCGATTCCTTCAATGATTCCGCCCTTAGCAGCAATAAGGTTTCCTTTTGTCTTGATGATTTTACCCTTGATGGCGATAATTCCTCCCTTAATAGCTTTGATAGCTCCGATAATCGCACCTTTAATTGCCGCTTTGGCACCAACGATATCTCCAATTATATTGCCGCCGCCGCCTTTTCCACCACCACCACCGCCGCTTGACCATCCATTACCTCCCTACAATGAAAAGAAAATTTAAAAACATTAAGTACATACACAATTAAGGGGAAGTTTTTGAAAAAATGTACAGTTAAACGGCAATTATTATTTAAGCACCTTGGCTGGAGCTCCATATACGGGTTTAGGTGGACCGTAGGATGGCTAAATAAAGGAAAAAATGACAATTCAATACATTTTGTAAAAATCAACAACTAAATACACTGACATGAAGTTAACTTGGTTTTTTCTGGTATGGTTTTCTTAAAGATTTTGATAAAATATGAGATGAAACAACATACCTTTGGTGGCCCATATGTTGCAACAGGTGGTCCATATGAGGCCTGTTATTAAAAAAATTTGTGTTTAAGCTTCGAAACTTTATATATTTTACTTCAATTTAGTGTTTAAAATCAATTAAAAGTAAAAGTATGTGTTTACCTTTGGTGGCCCATAACTGGTTGGAGGTGGACCTATAAAATATAATTGAAACGATACGTCACATTAATTTTCAATCAATTGTAATTTGATTTGATTTGATGCTTTTCAGAATTTCAAATATTACAAATTTACCATAACTAGGTGAAGGTGGGGGTCCATATGAAGGAGCTGAAAAATACAAAAATTAATTTGTTTTTAACAATCCTTTGCTTCATGATTACGTATAAAAGTTTATAGGCTAACGCCGACATGCTTTCTAAAGGCTATTAATTTGATAATAGAAATCCTAAAATTTATGCATACGTAATGTATAAATTCATCAGAAATTTAATTTGTAAAGAGCCTTTAATTAATTAAATTTACCTGGTGCCCCATAACTGGAGCTTGGGACTCCGTAACCCGTGGATGGCACTGAATAACCACTGGAGAGTGGGGCATCTCTTTTGTATTTTTCGGCTGAACTGACTACTGCTAATATTAAGACTAGGCCGGCTGATGCCCACTATAAAATTTCAAAAAAGAAAGGCGCAAATTATTATTTTGAATCACATGCAATCACTGCATAAGCATTTCATCATCATTAATAACATTGAGCAACCGATTTCTCTCATTCATATTCATAATCATCATAATTCACACTTGAAACTCAAGAGGACTGAAATTAAAATTACATTTTGGATTTAAATTCAAATCAGCTTCAGTGTATGTAAAATATACATTCACACACATGCATGTGTATGCTGCATCAAAAGTCAATAAACTTTCGTTGACCGACAGCAAAAGACACAAATTCTCAGTAGCATATAGAGAAAAGAAGGTGAAAACGAAAATGCAAACTGTGCAATAGAACAGTGAGAGACAACTTTGCATTATACTATACTTTTCTCCGACAAACAATACTCAGATAAGTTAGTCAACCTCAATATCCATTTATGTTGATTGCATTTGCTTTGGTCAGTCCAATTTGTAAATTGTACATATACATACTGTGGGTACATACACAAGTACATATGGAAATCTTTTGAGAAGAGTTCATCCTCATCATCAGTTACAACAATGAGGAAATCTCTGAACATTCATTATTACACACATACACGTTTGCATGATAACCTATACGGACTGTATTTATCTGTCTCTCGTTACTAATTTGACATTCAGAAAAACTTATGTTTATATATACCTATACATAGTACAATGTCTCGATGCATTGACATATCCATCAGTATAATTATTATTGCAGTCTCATGGATATGTTATGTGCGTATGTATGTGTGAGCGCTGTTTGCTGGGTTGTGTACGTGCTGAAAGATGAGGAAGGTTGAGCTTTGTGTCACACTTTTTACAGTCCGATTGTCCATTGTTTCGCATAATGAATACGAAATCCACACACACACTCATACCTAATATACAAACTTTATTCGTGGACAGTCAGCTCTGATGCATACCAAAAATAGTATGCTTTAATATTACTTTATATGATGACTTTACGTACCATCGATACATAAGAGGAAAAAGCAATAAAAAACTGTGTATATTATATACACACAGCATCTCTGTTAAACAAAGTTTATACTATACAGACATTGTAAAGGTAATTGCTTATTCCTAGGTCAAATCTTTAATTGCCTGATGAACCTCGTTTTTACTATGTATATGTTATATGTGTCCGTATTATTGTCTCGAGTTTCACTATGTATGCATTTGAAACGGTCAATATCCGGATGTCCCTAATTCAAGACACATCTAAGGGTCAATAATCACCATGGGACATTTTTGCATGTATTAGCATTATGTCTAGGAAAACTCGACAATATTTTCTAAAATATAATGACAAATTATTCATTAAAAAATAAAATTACGGACACGTGCTCTCAACTCAAAATATATATGTATGCATGCAAAACCATCAAATAAAAATATGATTTCCTCCCAATGCAAAATAGTCATTG
The DNA here is from genome assembly GCA_034698285.1 of Sminthurinus bimaculatus. Classification (NCBI taxonomy): domain Eukaryota; kingdom Metazoa; phylum Arthropoda; class Collembola; order Symphypleona; family Katiannidae; genus Sminthurinus; species Sminthurinus bimaculatus. The sequence continues at coordinate 28,692 of JAQIVE010000066.1, forward strand.
AACTATAGATGATGTATCGGAAAAGACGAGCACATGTGCCCAAATATAGAATGGTAAAATTTAAATTAAATACATAAAAGAAAGATACTTGGGGAAAAGCTCTGTTTTTAAACTATTACACCTATTCATAATAATACATTATATAGATTTGTCAATTCGTTTAGAAACAAGGTATAGAACGGTAATATTTATGATAATCGTTGAGTATCTATGAAAAAACGACGTGTATATTTATATTGTACCTGTGATCATCCTCGCATACTTTTACATGCATGCATGTATGTATGTAAAATTGGATCTAAATTTTACAAGGCGTGTACGATTAGCCATCAATATTCTTTCCTTTCATTTTTTTCTTCCTCCTCAGCTTTAACTCAAAGTTTGATGATTGAAAGCACATATTACAATTAAATCTACTTTTAGACATACATACATTTTATAACCACCCGTCTATCTATTTATTGGCCAGTTTTTCACCGTCATCGTCTTTTCCTCATGCATATACATATGTTCATGATATACATGAACATAAGACATATAACACGTCCTCACATACTTTCCTGTATCATCCATCCATCAATTTTTCGATATCTCCCCTACTTATCTGTAATACAAACTTTTAATCCACCTGCTCGCATGCTGCCACTCACTACTTGTTCGTCTGACCACGTACAAAAGGCAAATAAATATTTTTACTTATAAAAGCCAGCTATATCTATGCCATATACACTTCTTGGGCACGGCAATTATTACAAGTCACAGTTACTGTAGAACCATTCACATTATTAATCTGCACAGAATGTGTATTCATATTATAATTTATTATGCATAAACAATTTTGAAATCGAGACAGTACATACTTATAGAATCGAAACCTGGGCGAAAAATTATGAAGAGGCAGAAAATAGAGAGAAAGAGAAATGCAGATCCAAAAATCCAAACTTGTTGTAATACCCTCATCTCAAAAGTCATTCATATTAATATGTATTTTATTGTTAGTACGCATAAGTAGTCATTAAGTGGACATACATCATATTTTTTCACATTTACTGTATGGGTTTGCACTTTAAAATGTCCAAGCCCTTACGCACTCGTACTTTTACAAAGTACAAACCCATACAGTAAATGTGAAAAAAAACAACAAAAATATGATTTATAAATACTTTTGGCTTAACCACTAACTCAAACACATCTAAGTAAGTACAGAGAAAAGTCAATGAAAAATCCATTATGGAATCTATATGAGAGTCTTAGCCACTTAAAATGTCATGATGTACTTGTACTAATTACACATACACACACACACACATGTCTGTAGTAAAAAAAGGCAGCATCTTTACACTTTAGTAACCATAATGACACACACACACACACACAGACCCTGCTACACCCATTAAAAATATTTCCCCTTTCCATATACATAACATTTATTTATTTATTTAGCTATGTATGGCATGCATATATTACATGCATACGCATGAGAGGAAGGAGTATACAAATACGAATGGGAATAAGGAAAACCTTTAAGCTTCATCCTGGGGTATTATTCAAGAATGAGAAAGTTTTTTCGACTTTTGCAAACGTCAAGAATCTCAATCTAATCCATTCCATTTCCATACCATAGACTCACTCAAGAGTTGGAGCTAAAATCCCATGTTTCATACTCTTCTTTTTTTTACCTTTGTCTTCTCCTCAAAACTCATTTCAACGTTCCTTTACTCTCCCCCTTTCATCACATATCCATAAATGACTCAGACGAACTGACTCAATAAGCAAAAGCAAAGGAGCGACGGAAAAGAAAATGAATGAAATATCGTATCATATGTATATTCAAGGTATGGTAGACATTGTACATAGGTATACAGGATATACATACATCACCCAGTATTTGTACCGCTATTTGTAGTAAACTAGCAACTGTACTAGGTACTAGGCAATAGCTAATATAGCCATAGTTATTATGGTTATCATGTATATTTATTGCAGGAAAAAAAATGCCACGCGGAATCCAAATTGAACCTCATCACAGACGTTTAAAAAAAATGCGAACTGTCCCAAGTTTCCCTTACCATCCGCAACGTAAATAAGTGGGACTAGAAATACGGATACATGGAATAAGGATACATATAGACAGAAATATAGGAAGGAAGATTTCCACTAACAATACGGATAATAATACCCAGCAATTATTCGCAATTCAAACCTTTGTGCTTCAAAGGTAGTGTCATACATTATAATAATTGACACAACATAGTACACAAAAAGTTACAGAGAAGTATGTAGAAGAACGGACCGATTGTCGGAATCTTCACCATACATCATATCATACCATTTATATGCATATTACTGATTACAGGTAAGTCCTAAGTGGTGTATAGAAAAACAGAGAGAGAGAGAGAGAGAGGAAAAAAGTTTGGTCCAAGCCTTTAGAATACAGAAAGACGCGGTAGCTGTTGAAACAGAATGATGTGGATAAGTATCTGTATATGATGTATATGAGATCTAAGTGAGTGTTTGGTTTTTTGAGCATGGGGATGATGTGATGGGGGTGTGTCAACGACCTGTGAAATCTTGCAGTCAATGCTAAAAATAGCAAAAGAGATAGATATGTATTATTCATTATTCATCATACACTGCATTTTATACCTTCACTTTTTTTTACTAATATTATTAATATACCCAACACCCAAACTATATTATAGCGAGCGAATTTATGCATGTGTATACCTGACCATAGGAAAAAGATGATGTATTTACTACCAAATTATAGCATATCAATCCTTCTTCCCCTTATTACCATATTTCCCTTTATGCTCAATGTTTATATATTTATTTATACATCTATACCTTTTATCAATTCCCCTGCTTCCTCGGTATAAAGACACAAAGAAGAAAGAAAAAAAGAATGAAACCTATACATTATCTGTAAATTACGTCCACTTTAAAAAAATACACTACATAATAATACTTTCGCCATCAGCACTGTATACTGTATATAAATAATAGTAATAATAACAAAAACAGCGAGTAAGTGGATAAATAAATAGTAGGTAAAAGGATATCAGATGCAGATAGAAAATTTATACGCCTAATAGTCATAATGCATAATAATTTCAACCTTCATAATACTTCTCCTGTATACATAGCTATTATTATGTATGAAACTATTACTACTCGCAAATTAAAGCGATCACTTGGTTACTTTCTTCTTGTGCTGCGTTCTTTTTTTTACTAATGTTTAATGTAACTATTGCATGGTGATGATGATGATGATACTTACGATGACATGATTACATTCCCATATCTCACCTATCTTTTCCATGCTTTTTTTATAACGACGGACATGTGTACGAAACATAAACAAAACAACTGATAGTCAAAATATGACCACGACTAAAAAAAAAGATCAAACAGTAAATAAACATGCAAAATCTTGCACACATTGTTTTGCATATTTTAACACATTTGCTATAACAATTCTGTTCATCATGTTCCATACTCATGTATAGTGTAAAACCTCCTAATAAAAATGTTTTACATCTCGTTCCAAATAAATGAACGCTATTAACATAAAAAGTATACAGCACATTTATAACTCAACGATAGGATTCCATCCGAGCATCAGTGTAAGTTTATGGATATACTTTGTACATTTTGTATCTGTGTAAATCTTTTTGTATAAGATACCATGGAAAACACTTTATACAGGCTTACATTGCATATCGGGTTGAACTCTCATGCATAATATGATGTGTACTCAATCTATTACATGACATGGCTAGAAAATATGTACTTGCAAACAAGGTTAGTTTCATATAAAATGTAAACAATCCGTGCAAAGATGGGAGAGAAGTAAAGGATGAAGGAAGCTCTCCATGTTTAAAACTTCATTTTTAATTCGCGTTTAAAAGGCTTTTGAAAGCCTTTCAAAGAATTTCACTATTTTAAACACCATGCCGATGTTTACTTAAATGGTACACCAACAATAAGTAAACATACATAAACAAGTGTTTATTTACGACCATTTACATGCTGGTTGTTGATTCCTGTCATACATGTATACTTACACATGCTGCCAAAAAAGTAAATTGAAGAAAAACTCATTTAAATACCAAATTGAAATGATCATAATATATTTGTTTGTAAACATTTCCTAGCAATATGTACGAGTCATACATTTATTCATGAAGAATGAAGAACCGTATAATTTCGGATCGATTTGTTCTTCTTTATACCATAAACGGACTGGAAGTAGGTATCGTTGACATCGCTACATAAATTGTACCGTTAAATGTAGAAAAACTGTGGAATTCCACCTTATAGATGACAAATAATAATTGACAATCGAAATTTTTTAGTTTTCAATTAAGCCCTATTATTTTGGTTTTTGCTACAAGTATGTAAGTGAATACTTGAAAGAGTAGGCCAACAGACCGACAGACGACAAAAAAATCTAAAGTATTATTACACACAAAGATATTCAGTAATAACAATAAAGAACCAGTATCAAGAATCCACAAGACTAGAATAGAATGGAAAACCCAAGATATGATGTCTTTACAAAGATTTTCGAGAGGGAGAGAGAAACCCGTGAATCATTTTCAGCATCACGATTCTCTCTGACTCTTGGTTGGGCATACACACGATTAGTAGTCTCTATCCTTCTCTTCTAATTCAAGTCCTTTTCCTTACCATTTTTTCCCACAGTAACGACGATACTTTATGATACGATACGATACTGATAACAATAACCATGATCAATGCACCTCGAGTTAAACACATTTTAAAACACATATACAAATAGCTAGATGAGCCAAGATATGACAAACGAATATACGGATATACGATTTGCAAACAAATGATAAAACGTGGAAGAAAGGTAACGCAAGAATATATCATACCTACACAAGAAAATCAAACGTTTTATCCACTAAACACTTTAGATTTAGAACATCTCTCAAACCGTTGCTCTGGGCGACGTTTCAATTTGAACATGGTTTGGTTATACATATACATGGAGGAAATTTTTAAGCGCCGTATTAATTTTCAAAGTATACGAATCTTTAATCATGCACCACCAGTAGTTAAGGTTATAATTGTAAAAAAAAAGCCGTGAGTACCCACGACAAATAAATGAAGAGAAAGAAAGAAGGAGAGAAAGAAAAGAAGAAGGAACGACAGCTAGAAAGACATTGTACACACAAAATACGTTTTCATGTATCTACATATATACATACATAAACAGAAACAACTGTCTCTAGGCTTTAGGGCTCATATGAACTCACACTGAAAGTAAAACTAAAATACAATGTAGCTATAAAAAGTAAAGGCGTAATATGAAGCACAACGCATTACTACTGAACACGCGAGAATAGTTCTGATTCAGTCTCCGTCTCAGTTTTAACAGCATGAATGAAGACAAAATGTTTCGACATGTCCGCACTTATGTAGTATGTGTACACATGACAACTGAACGAGAGTGAAACAGAAATGAAAATGAAATTGAAATTCATATCATGAGGAAATCCTAAACGTGGTATTTACTATTGAAAATAACACTACTTATACTAGTTACACACAACTAGTTTGCCCCCGGCATAGAAAACTACTCATGTCTGATTTCTGATTTCATTGTGTAAGAAGTAAGGTATTTATATGTATCTATATTTTGTTCGTGCGTCTGTGTGTATGTGCAAAACTCGGCGTTCACATAAGCACAACCTCAAATTCAAGTATTAAAATCTAAATTCAATGAGAACACATGTGCTAATCGCTCTTATTAGATTATTTTACTATATACAATATTGCAATCTTGAGTACATATGTGTATGTAGCTGCCCGTTTATCTTCCCGGCTAAGAACTAATATATATGTATATGTATATGAAATATAGATAACATTATCATCAGCAACAACAATAAATATACAGAAAACTGTTATACACAGTGTACCGTATAATCGTAATTTAAATTTCAGCCTTCCGGCTATCAACTCGACATTTAACAGTCGTCATCAGAGTACAAATATATACAATATACATACATATAAAAATGACGGATTCTTCGTCATCGTCATCGTCCATCCATCCATCCGCCGTGAGAGTGAATTATGATTACAGATACACATACATAGATATAAAATATCATGGAAGAGAAAATGAAAAGGAAAAGAAAGACGAAGACCACCAACCAACCATTGAAAATCAAGAATCGAGACTAGAGTGACTAACTGATTGCCGATTAAAACCTAACTTAAAGGGCGATTACAATTATCCTATCCTTGTATGATCACTGGTCACACACACACACATGCATTCATACAAATAATATACATATATTGTATTGTGTATTGAATGCATAATAAATCCCACGGGCAAGTTGGAAAGAAGAAAGAATGTAAGAAGTGAAGGAACGGAGGCAAAAATAGAAAAATATAGCATAAGAACAGTCATATAGATAATCTATCAAAGCTATCAATCAGGAATAAAATTCAGTCACACAATGACTGTACAGACTACATACCCACTGTTCAGTGTACATGATTCAGTGCAGTCGGACACGTTTTATCACAATCTCAAATTCTTGAGGAAGATTTCCTCCCAAATGACTATACACAACTTGATATATATTTTAGACAAAGAGTTACATGTACAATGTGCAGGCAAGACAAATAAATGTATCAACAACAAATCATAATCATAAATCGTACCTCTATTCAATTCAAATGTATACCTACTTTGAATGTACATTAAAATGTAATGCAGGTTTATCGTCGTACACTGGCCAAGCAAAACAATTGATCTACATTCTTTAAGTACTGACCAGGGGAGAAATTTTAATGCGTATATACTGCTAAAAAAATGCTCTCTATAGTTTTATACACATTACAATACTAATTAAATATTGAGATGAAAGGATGGAATAAAATGAAAAGGGGACCGCATTCAAAAATCAAAATTAGTGTTTACGCTGATGGACAAGTAAAAATTTGTAGGTACATGGTGATGATGCTGATGATTATGATAGTGATGGATATATGTAATAACAATTATAATAATGCGCGAAAAATTTGCTTAGGCATTAGATCTGTTTTCCCTTAATACATATATTTCATCGCCGACATTACCATGTCCGTGTCTATCACGTCACGTTCATATTGCAATCATTGTTAAAGATTGCTTTATTGTCAAGGATTTCAATGGATGATTCAGACTCAAGCAACCGGTAATTAGCACTATGCTAATAATAATAATGGTAATATAATGTATAGTCGTAGTCGATAATAAGAAGGGAGAAAAGCGGCGATACAAAAAAACTGACCGACTGACAATACATCATAACAGAAGAAACTGTTCACACCTCTCCACACAACAATACAAATTTGGATTCATTTTTCTTTCTTTCTCTCTTTCTCTTCCTTCTTCACACTGCCAAAAATATGTACAAGATAGATACGGTGTACTTTGAGTGAGTGTACCAAACTTGTTGTAAATTAATTTCATCTATGATCGAAAGTACCTTTCTCTTGTGTAAGTAAATAAATGCCTACATAATATTATAACTGTACTTTTAATCTCTTTGTATAGTAATATATTCAATCATAATCTCAAATTTCTACAATGACAAACACTAATATGAAATATGACAACACACCTTTGTGCAATCAATACCATAGTAAACATATGTACCCATGTGTATAAATGTAACAAGAAAATGTACATACTCTGATTTATCTCTCTCAACTATTAATATTTGTAACTTGTAAATCATATCGTAATGCAAATGAAATGTAGACTAAGCAACAATAAAAGAAAACTGATGCTGAGTAATATTATTATGCAGTTGCTCTGTAATGAAAAGAAGATATCGAGAAAGGTAATAATAAAAAAAACAAGCTTGCTGATGACGTGATGAAAAAAATGCTATAGAACAACATAACCGTGTTTAATTTTATCACTCTGAGGATTCCAAACTCTTATACTCTTATGCATTATTTAATACTTGCTGATTTTTTCCTAGAAGATGTCACAGTAAATTAAAAACGTTTATACTCATACAATGTGTTCCTTCCTCAAGCACATAATGTGTAATATTTATTACGATTATAGATTATAGACTATAGACTGACAACAAAATGAGCTTCCCATTAAATGCCACATACTATGATGCGTACATGATCATATAGGAAATAGAAATCGAAAGCTATGTCTAAACTCTACACGCCACACACCAATATCATGTCAGGAAATTAAAATTCGAGAATCAAAAGATAATCTAACTTCTCTAATTATTGATTGATTGATCTCTTCTTTTAGTCTGGCACAAAAACATGGTAAGCAGAAACCTCTGCGTCAAATTCTAAGAGCTGTCTCACATAAAATAACCCCGAATACGAGGGCTCCGTATTCATTTCGCTATATAATATTATTTATTAATTCATCATCATAGAACGGCTTCTTTTTGACAGCCATATATTATGATACAACTAGACAGATAGACGTTGGCGTAGGGCATAAAAGTAAATATGTACACAAGTCAAACAGGCTGACAAGAAAATTCTGAAACAAGACTGTATGTAAACAAGGGGTGAAAAAAAACTCGAGATTCGTACTCGTCTTTCTCTAACTCTCTTTACTCTGTGGAATTGCATCATTACATTGGGATAAGAACACTGTAAGAGAGAGAGAGAGAGAGAGAGAGAGAGTGAGAGTGAGTACTGAAATTTTTCAATTCCTTTTCTCTTCTCTCCTTACGTCATCACTATCATATCCAATCTTGGATTATCAAATTATCACGTCCAATTGACCTATAACAAGAAGTTAAAATCTCTCCATCAATTTTTATAAACTCTTTTTAGGCTAGGGTGTGAGATTTCAAAAGCAATGGAAGATGCAAAGTATTTAAAAAATTTATCGTTGAGAAATCACCGTTCTTTTTACAGAAAGATCAATGGTAGTGGTAAATATTGTAGCAAAGCTTTCCGTGTAAAAATGTGCCACTTGTATGTATATTTATGTGAAACTGACTGTTCCTTAACAAGTTACGGGACTCGAGATTGACAAATTCTTCAAAACTTGGTTATTTTGGAACATATATATAAAGAAGAAGAAGAAGAAGAAGAAGAGCAGAAACAAAGTGTGTGAAAATTTCCCTAACCTTTTACTCTAAAAAAAAGTGAAAAATACTAAGGAAAGTAAAAGGACCAAGGTCTTAATTTTATCATTTTAGCCTGTCAATGTCCCGTGTACTGCTATTATGTACACGTTATTTACGCTATAATATTACTACGTACAGGATTCTATTTGTCACTTGTGAAAATTATAAAAATAATACACAATTTTTTCGTACAAGCCATGATAACGCTATTGTTATTAAAAAATGACTTTTTCTGACACTTTAAAAAATTGTCAAGTTCTCCATGCGTATCAAAATATTTAAATTAGAATATGATGATCAAGTTTAAGCCATGAAACTCACGTACATACACAAACAAAATCACACATATGTACATGTCTATGCTTCACAATAGAATTAACCCCAATTCCTCGTCTTCGCCTAAAAAAATATACATGGAAACTAGCCGCGACTTAAGTAAAAGAAGACGAGAGTGAAAGAAAATATTAAGGATGAGAGTGCAATTTATAATCTTAAATACCTTTTGATTTATTATGAGTCTTCTTATTACATTGTATTCGGCTGCTCCTCCACGTATGCAAGAAACATGAGATATGAGCCAAAATTCCGCTGTTTTCTTTTTTCTCCTTTTAAATAAATAATATTCTTCTTATAATGCAGTTTTGAATCAGTGGAGGCCGACATTTCACAAAAAGTAAAACCGTGTTCTTTCCTGATTTTTAATGTTCATTGTGTATTGTAAAATCTGAGAAGGAACCTTTGAAATCATCATTTTTACTTGCACTGACTGCCTATCCTCAATTTCTTTATAAATCGTTGGTCTTGGTCCTTGATCAATTCAGGAGAAAAGGTTTTATAAACTTCATAATAAATATGTTCTATTTATTTTCTTTTGATTTCATTCTCAACCTCAGAGAGCTTTAAAATGCCGTTAAAATTATGTTTAATTACAAAATCTAGGCAAAAGAATTGGACTCGACGTCCGGTACAAAAAAAAATCAAGTTTTTTTCCGTTTTAACACGCCATAATTCTATTTTGGTGTTAAGTATAAATGCATGTATAATAATATAGCTTGACCATTCATTGGTATATACACACGTCATATCACAGTTGTACATCTCGTCATTAGCACTCGTACTCTTGTGCTTTATGTGAATGCTTTATATGAGTACACATGGACTACTATGGCCACACATATAGACAGAGGCATCGGCAACTATATAATGACGGAATGTCACTTATTACTTTGATATCAAACATATTATTACACCCTATGGTAGAAAGATTTTCCTTTCAAAAAATCTAATGTGCGTATGATATGGATAATATACATTATATTTTCATCATCATTATTATTAGCCCTGTACTTTTATACATGCACACATGGATATGTTTATGCATCATTATCATACCATTTGTTTCTTGCATGTTCATGTCACATCACATTGTCTAGCAACTTTCTTTGTCACAATGAAGCATCAGTCGCTAACTTTATATGTAAAGTGTACATTTGTACTTAACAAATCTGAACATTATTTCAAGAACAAGAAAATCCCTACTTGTTTCTGGTACAAACACCTTGTATCTATATACAGTGAGGGAGAGAGTGAATGAGTGAGAGAGAGAGAGAGAGAGGCAGACAGAGGCACAAGGAATGAAACAGAGATGGACATATATATACACGTATATATATTATGTATAACAAAAACTCGTAACTGTGTGTCCTACTGCGTCTGCATCACTCTGTGTACTGTGTACATTATTTTTTAGATTAAAAAATGTATAACTTTTTTTAAACTACATCTGACACGGATCTCTTTATCTTACGCACCTAAGAATTACCATTTTTTCACTGGGCTTTTTTTTCTAGAAAAAGAGCGTAATTTTTCAATTCAATGTTCTAATTTTTCCTCACATAGAAATTGTTATCAAAAATTTGTACAATTGTCCTGTGGTTGTACAAAAATGTTGGACATAAAAGACAATCATAATTATAGATGCTACACCAGCTCAGAAATAAAAAAATATATACGTGTGTGACTGTGACCTCTCAGTGTAAACAGTATTACTGATAATATACTAATGACACAATTCTATTGTAATAGCATGTAATAATAACAAATAAAATGTGTTTCGTTTATTTTACCAAGACTGGCCTTTTTCATTCATCCAAAAGTATAATGTACAAAATAATTTTGATATTTACGCAAGACAAGGAAACAAGAACTAAGAATAACATACATAACGTTTTGTTTATGAACAAAGCTACAAACGTAAGCATAAGTATGCACAAGTCAAAGAGGCTGGAAGCAAAATAAAGCATTTCAAAACGCGCTTTAACTTCCCTGACAATTATCAATACACAATATTATTATTACATTGGGCTCATAATACACTTATGACTGGCTGCTGCTGCTAATGTTTGTATTTTTTATCTACACGAAACGAAAGGAGATGGGAAAACCACTTGCTTAATGCCATATATCCTACTATTTATTTACGCATAGTAATAGTATGTCCTCTCACTAAAACGTACGTGAGTCCGACAAACACCCAAGCCCAAGTTGTTAATACCAAGAAAAGATATAGATATGCAGTCAATACATATCTCAGTGTAGGATTGGACCAACAATTTTATTTGCTGAATGAATGGTTAATGTAAATGTAAATATGTAAATGTACCTGTAGAGAGCACTTCTCTCTATTTCGCACATATGTACATACTACATACAACCCATGCACACAAACAGTTAGTTTACATTTCACTTTTACTTTTTCTGCATCCTCATCCTCTTCTCTTCATCATCATCTCATGATGACATTCCTAAACATGTAAGTGTACAAGTACCGTATTTCAATTCGTGTACACATTTTATTACCATTATATTGACTTTGACTGTCCCACCCGGATTTGAAGAAACAAAACAACGTTTTAAATTACACATCATCAAGGCAGTGCTGCGGCTGTGGAATACTCAATTATGTCACTTTCTTCACATTGTTTATACATTTTACGAGTGAGTTCTCGAAGATGAAATTGAGACCGAGACTCTCGAAGTTTTTCCTTCCCTTGATGCAACTCATAAATTCAATCTATCCGTCACCTATCTGAGACTTTTCAATCTTTTACTTGTATACTCTCGTTTTCCTTATATTGCAATATTTCATTTCAGCACTTGCTTTCTATACACATAACTGACATACTGTCCATTTGAAAATATAATCGATAAAAATCAAAGTCAGGTAGAATATTAAATGCGTAAAATATTTTAATCAAAGAAAAGAAACTAATTCGAATGTATGAACATTTGAATATATTATTACTAAAGAATCTTCTTCTATTGGACGATATTGCAATCTCTCTGCCTGTCTTTGTCAAGTACAAATTATGGGATAAAGATTTTCACTGATGCAAAAGAAAGAAAAATGTGTAACATAAAAAGATCTTCAAATCTTCGTGCATGTAGAGGTACACAGGAAGATCTATCATAGACTCGGGTGTAATAAAATATGTCAGCATGTATATAAATGACGGTGACAAAAAATGCAAAGACATAGATTCCTGATTGCGATTAGTCTAGATTACGGACACCTTTCTCCAATACAAACTAAGCTCCACGTCCATCCAAACTAAAGCACTAAAACAACGATTTACTTTCCATATTTCCTAAACTGCGATCGTTTTGCTCACAGTTTGCACTACATTCGCCATCATTCACTCATCACAATTCCTGCAAGCCCTGTATATTGTACATCTTTGAAGCTTTTGAGTCTAACTGTAACTGTCAAAAATTGAATATGGATGTAAATGTGAAGTTCACAAGAATAATTTAGTATATCGTCATGTGGACTATGGACGAATACGAATATATTAAAATACATTATGATATGTAGGCTATATATGCTGGGCTACTGAAAAGTTGAATAATTGGACATAATATGATACATGTATACATAGTGTTTTGTATCCTGGTGCTGGTTCAAGTTTAAAGCGCTTTAAATTGTTAACCGAACCATATAAAATGTACAAAAAATGAAGCATTGCTTTGCTTTTGCTTTATGAATAATGTGCTATGACTCTCATTGAATCTTATCTCAATATGCCTCTGAGTCTCCTATCTTTTGCAAAAAGAAATATGAATACTAGTATTATAGATTACAGTATAGGACTTTGCTTCATCGTTTACAATAATGTGATCAGAAGGGAAATGCAGGCTACATTTCTTGTTCGTCTCTCGCTTAAAATGTAATGATACAAGTGAGAACATATACAGAACAACATTAAATATTAAAGCAATAAATTTCCAAAGTTGTAGGTGACAAGTGACAAGAAAAAAAACAATGAAAAGAGAAAGAAAAACAAAACAAATTTTCTGGTACGATTTTGAAGGGATAAAAATGCAATTGAGAATTACAGGAGAGAGATGTGAAAATATCGTGTATATATACACTGCCTGTATGCATGCTGTAAATACTTACGTTGTCATGTGGCTAAAGTGACGAATAGCATTTGAAGACAGAGTGAGAGAGAGAGAGAGAGACAGAGAGAGGACAGAAGAAAATGACAAAGATAAAAATAAATTTAAAACACAGCTCTAAACTTTTCGTTTTCATACACACTTGTCTTGTGATTTTTTTGACCACAGTTGGTGTTGGTCATTATTCATCTCTTCATGGTCTTAATGTATGTACACATGGTGCATACAAACACACATACAAATGCGACAGTTAGATAAAGTATAAAAATCGTACTATATAAGTGCTGCATACTGCATACTATACTTCTCATGCATAGGAGGACAGCCCATAGGATTTCAAGTGTAGATACTTAAATATACGTTTTAGTGTATCTGTATCTGTTGATTGTTGATTGCAGTAAAAGATTTGAAGATTTGTCAGTAAAATGCACACAAAGTGTGCATCGAAGCCTCACATAATTCAACGGAATCTCACATTAAATTCTCTTGTCACAGTCATCATCAGATCAGTGTGTAAAGAAGAGAACAGAACACATAGATCTGTATATCTCATAATATGTGTGACATGTACGTAATGTGCCCAAATATATTTGAAGGAGGGAAAATGTACAACAATTTAAACAAAAACTCTTATTAGATTTCATGCATTAATTCTTAAAACAACGTCTAATGTATTTATAAGTCCTTTACTTATGTATATCTTATATACAAATATATATGACGCATGTTTTGCCGCTCCTTGCATTTTTAATTAAATATACCTATGTAAATCTTATAAAAAAAGATATGGCGTTTACGCGCTATACTATTTCCAACTCCGAACCATTTAATATTAGTTATTCTCATGTTTGGATAGATATATAAATGCAAAAGTTTATGTTAATGAATGGGGGGTTTAAAACTATACATATACGTCATAAATCCTTGCATGTGTAATGTGTATTCTACATAATTCTTTACTTGCATTAGCTCAAACTATACATATATACTATACAGTATAAACTGTCTAACAGTATTGAGATATGAAATAGAAACAGCATCAGAGAGTTATGTTGGTTTTGCTGGTTAGTGTGTTTGGGGGTGAGAACATTACAATTGCAATGATTCTACACGATTGTAACAATAGGCAGATTCCATACATTTTTTCCATAGACTAGGGAATTCTTTTTCAAAGGAAAAAAGAAATTGAAAGTTCAACTTAGTCAAAGTCGAAGGAAATGAATGTGATATTATACCACTATTACAGTTAAGCCGACTGAGTATGGGGGAGAAGAAAAAACAGCCACTAATGTGTATAATATATTATAATTGTTAAACACAGCATTTGTGCATCATAATATTGAGGGATTATCCATCTATACTCACACCTCACACATAATATAGCATACATAGGCATAAGCGTACACCACAAGACACATGCACGCATATTTATATAAACATAAATACATGATATTGCTGTCACAATAATAATAACCATGTCTTTGCATATGTAGACAATTCACACTATGAATCCTTTAAAGGGTGGTCTTTGAGAGAGATGAATATCGGACTTTACACTCCAACAAAGCAGCGTACCTGTACATACTGACATACATACATACACAATCACATATGTATTAATATGAAGTGAAGAGCCTCCTTCACTTACTCCTCGTCACCACTAAGTCCAACTTCTAACCTAGTTTCAGCATTAAAAAGCGAAATCAGATTTTTTTTTCTCTCTACTCAACTCATATATACATATTATATGCATATGTACGTGTGCATTTTACTACACCATACACCTACGCTCAGATATTATGAGACGATTTATATTAGTGTTTTTCTAATATAGTATATTGTTATAATAATACGTCATGATGATATTTTATGTCCGTTCTCAGCCAAGCTGCAGTATATTAATAATAACAATAATTTTAACCTGAGGTGAAAAAGTTACGTGTAGATATAATAGTAATAGTATCATATTCTATCTTATGTCTTATGTCCAACAATGAAATTATTGTAGTTATTACAATTTCCTCTTGAGCGCATATTACGACAGTATAATAATTCTTCACTGTGTTGTAGAATCGGAAATCCTTAACGAATGCTGAGACTTATATGCAAAGTCAATAACCCTGTCATAGCACTCTTTGAAGTAAGTTGCATTTTTTTTCTCCAAAACTATTGATGCAATATGATCAATAGAGTTAAGGATATTTCTTTAAAATGGATTAGAATTGGAAACAATTCTTTGAATACTGGACTATAGCCAATATATAATACTTTCTATTTATAAAAACTTTTTAATCATTTTTTTAAAATTTCCTTTTTGTCTTTAGCAATGGTTAGGCTCTTTCAATTCACACTTGTATTCATTCACACTTGTCACATCACACTTTTTTTTATTTTTTTTAAACTAAACTTGGGCAATGTAGAACATAAATCAAAAGTTCGTTTTCTCCATTTTTCGAAAAACCTAGAACTATGAATGAGAGAAACTGGACACAAGAAAAACTCTAAATAGTCGAATTATTAGGATTATGAAGATGTAAAAAAGAAGATGTGTTTAAGATTTCGTCTTTACCTGAATGTGATTCCGACTCATGTTGAGTTTTTATTGTTGGCAAATTTGGAAATGATCCGACTGAATTTGTTGAAAAGTCGGAGAGAAAAGGTCTCCTGTTGCTTGTAGTACAATACTTTTTTAGAACTCAAATTCGTTTCACTGTTCCCAAAATACGAATGGTTGTCCGAACAAATAATATTTTGAAAAAGGAAATTAACGTTGTCCTTTAAATGTATATATTGTTGGCGCACGAAATGAAGAGCACCAAGAGAACACACTAATTCTATTTCTTATATATATATCTTGTATTGTAAACGCTGAGCTCCTCAGCGTACGACACTGTTCCCAACAATAAAATAGCGGCGGTGGGAGGTTAACTATTTATATGAGGACGAGAAGGTGTTCATTTTTTGTAAGAAGAAAGAGGTTTTTACAGTACCTCTCACTCTCTCTCTCTTTTACTATTTCTTCCCCTCTTTCTCGTCGACTTGACTCAAGAGTACCCACTGCTCAATAGCCAGTGACTCTCTGTACACACACAGAGATATACAGTACAAGCTAACTCTTCTTCTGAAAGATAATCAATATATGTAGATATCTTGATGCTCAACTTCTTAATGGTAGTGGTGGTGCAAAAATTTGTTTGTATGTATATTGGTCTGGCAGTCTGTAATATTATAATGGACCCTATTTTTTCCCCTTTATCTTCCTTTTATTTATCTTTATATATCACATTTATTATTATTATTGTTGTTATATCACAGCACATGTATTAGTATAATATGTATGCAGTAATACTATAGGAATCCTTCCCCGTTGAACTAATTTTTTAAACCTAAATATTTTCACAACTATTATCAATGCATATTTTATGCATTCAGTAAAGATCATCCCGGATACTTTGTAAAATTTGTTTCTACCAAGTGTTCCTGACATTTAAACTAATACTATAAATGAACAAAAGCTTTCAGATAATGAATAATGACTTTAGACTAGAACAACGATGAAATAGGTCTTGCAAAATTATGTAACAAATGGCTTCAAATCCTTCGATATCTTCAAACTTCGACTAGTTACGAATCTTTAGATTGCCGAATTGTTCCTTTTCCACAACCTTTTAAAACAAACAAAATAATAATATCTATTAGCATTGATATTGATATTAGTATTGACAGCAAGAACAAGAATATAATTACAAATTACAAAAAGTAAGTATATAATAGATTATATTTTATTCTTTTTTAAGTATTACAAGATAAAAAAAGTACTTATGTCGGTATAAATAATACAAATTACTGCTACTTACATAACTTACTTGCCTCTTATATTTTAAACTTTAACTATTTGTTCATCATTTTTATTGCGAATCTTAATGTATCATAATCCTTTGCACTTTAAACTTCAAATACTTCAAGTAAAGAAGTAAAGAAAAGATGTTAAATGTTAAAAATTTATCTTTTATCTCCTCTTATGATTTGCAATTTGCAATGAAGCTAGCAAACGGCAAACAAACGCTTGTAACTCCATTAAAGCAAAGCACACTATTTATTAATAAAATGTCAACAGTGGTTTTGTTATGAAACGATAATTTTAGAAAGATTCACTTATGAAATGCAATTAAAGGCAAGAAAACTTTAAATAAAATATTTAACGAAGAAACTTTTTTCAAAATCCAGTCTCTGGTCTATTTTTGGTAGAGAGTCAGTCATAGAAAAAACACGCACTCAATTATGCACATACCAGTTCCATTGTCTGTACATATGTACATACAAGGGAAATTCGCAAAAAACGTTCCTTTCGATTTCAAGAACGCTTTTTTGGTTTCATAATTAGCAAGTCAACATGAAAACGGTCTAAAATAAAAATTGAAACAATAGTGATGAAGACTTGGCTACTTTACTCATCTCCTCATGTCAACAACCCACCAAAGACCATTAGCCGGTTTTTTTTGGCTGTCATCATAGGTTTAATCTTGGTTACCGTCATAATATATATTACATTCTTCCTTACTTATTCTTCTTTTTTTTCTTCACATTGTGTGTATAATGTATTATAATACTGGCCCATTGTCTTGTTTGCATGAGAGTGGATGACTACAGAGTCTGTAGTACAGACTACAAGTAACTTTACACACACTTTTGTGCATATTTACATTCATGTATACGTGTATATATATTACCTGTTCGTATCCCTATGTTAGCATTTAGAATGCATCAGTTAAACACTAGTCGTAATACACATATAATATATGTCAACTTGCAATTCGCAGGTTATTATGGAATGTCTTGGGAGAGAGAATCTTTGGATCAATGGAATGATCTGTGCATGCAGATGTGTGTGTGTAAGTGTTTAATAAAAACACTTTCTCTCTCTCCTTCATTTTTGCAGTCTGCAATAGCTACTATTTCATTATGCATATTCCACACTCTGTATTAGTAACAATAATAATATGCAGCAGACGGCAATGTAGGGATACATGTAGAATACTTATAGAGACATATTACATACATGACTAACTGTCAATTCTTGAACACACCGAGTGGTAATGATAAACGTCCGTCGTAAAATCCAAGTCCAAGTCTCAAAAAGAAGACCAAGACGAAGAAACGGATGCGGATGCAAGCAATGCATAAAAAAGAACATGTATACATGTGTAATGTGTATACCATTTACCATTATACAAACGTATTTCCTATAGCTTTAGCCATAGATTATCAAACGTATGTACAATTATTGTTGGTTGGTAAGACATAATTTGCAAAGATATTTTAATTTGTTATTGTCTTCTTTTACATGTGCTGGGTATACATACATGAATGAATGAATGAATGAATGCATAAATCTCGAAACTAATTCGAAATAAGAGAGAGAGAGAGACAAAGAACTATGAGCATCATAAAATGGAAAATGAGAGTCAAGTATACAATTAATAATGAATTAGAGAACAAAAGTAATGAACGAAGGCACATGCATGCATGAATTTATTTTATATCGGTATTTGCTACGAATACCATTTTATTTAAGATTATTTTCACCTGAGCTCAGGATTTGTTGTCTTATTACTTATTACTTTATTACTACACACTGTACACATATGAATAACTTGGCCAAGTACGGACTAAATTTTAATGGACAATACTTACTGCAGAGTTGAGAGTTCATGCATCAGAATTTTTATATTTTTAACATTACATAGCAATTAAAAATTGCATTAAGATTTCATGTGATGGAGAAGCTCAAATATGCATCTTAATAATACTTAGGTATTTCGGAATTCAGATTCAATTTTCTACTACCGTATTTGTAAGCTCGACCTAATATTATTTGTACTTGATAAATGGGTCAAATATATATATTCAGATTATAGATACATACACGCAAATTCATCAAAAATGCATGTCCGTTTATGTATGCAGACATAACTATCCGACTCAACTCTCAACTCCAAAAATTCAAAAATCCATGATAATTGATAATTCATTTTAATTCATGAGACATGTTTCCATTGTTAGTTATTGCGTATTATCTTCATATTTGCATTTGCAATCAATGTGCATTTAACGCATGAAACATGGAATCTTAACTTGAGGGAAGTTACACATTTTTTTGGATTACAATTCTAATGTTTATGACGTAAGGAATGGCTTTTTATAGTAATGAATACACAGCTGTAGGTAATTATTAAATGCATATCTATTATCTAACCACATTGCACTTTTATTTTACTAATCAGAAGAAGTTTAAGTGTGCACTTGTTTATAAATGTTCTTGTGCATTTAACATTGAGACTAAAGATAGCATTACATTTATAATATATATACATCATGGATCGTAGAAGTGGGATTATTTTGACATGTACATACATACATGCTTTTAAAAAATATTTTGATAATGCACAATATTTAAGAAATCCCACGTTGATTTTTTGAGGCTTAAGGAATAGAATTCAACATTAAATAGGACACATTTAGGAAAAAATCATGTATAACTACAATAAAGGTTATTAATATACCTATTAATTAACTGCAGTGTAAATTTTGAAACATTTGCATTCTTAAAACAGACACCTTCATTTGTATCTACATGCATAATTATTTCAGACAACAACAAGAAACAAATAATATGCATAACATGCACCTCCGATGTCTTACTGAAAAGCTGAGTGGACTTGCATTTAATCACTTCAATTTAGGTACTATACTTCATACTTTATACATCGCTATGCAATTTTGCATAGGCATGAAATATAGAGTATTAAATATTAACCATAATATAATGCCAGTTGATGCTCTCATGCATACATATTTATTTACCTACCTGAATTGTATAAGTCACTAGCTCATTTTAGATAAAGTCCACTTAATGTCAACGTCCAGGCGAAAGAACTTGCTTGGATCCTGAGTTGTTGTAAAATCTACATGTTTGTAAATGGACGTTAGGTATGTGCAGTAATAATCACGAAAACGGCAGTTGAGCGTGACGGGTTACAATTTGTAAAATACAATAATTGTGAATTACAAAGATAAACGAATTTTTTATACGTACACCTACAATACATTACGATTAATTTCCTAATAACATTAAATTGAGCTGATTTTTCTTCTTATGGCCTCTGCTGCAATTGCAATTGCATCTTTATTTTTTATGCACTTTTGCAGTTAATAGTTGATACCCCCTTATATGTATTAACTATAACTATAGATATTGCACATAAAGCATACAGATTGAAGATGGTCATTTGTTCGTCGGTTATAGCGTATTTCGAAGGACGAGTTTAAAACAGGTTGACAGACTCATCAAACACTGAAAAAACTTTGAGAGCCTTCAGCCGTTCAGTTTTTACACCGTTACAAAACAATGCAAACTAAAATTCTGAGTGAAAGATTAATCTCGTAATAACAATAATGATAATGGAGGTGGGAGCAAAGGTGAGCACGAGGTAGCAAGTGGCAAGTGGTAGCGTGTAACGCAATGATGATGATGATGATGAAAATACCGATCAGCGCGCTGATTTGCATGATTTAACAGGTCAAAGTTCATGCATAAATGCCTCTCTTCTTTATGACTTCTGTCAAAGCCACTGAAGTTGATCCCATCCACATAGATGTGTGTCTGTGTACATACATACCTCTGCAGTTTGTCAATATTTTTGCCAAGTTCTTTTGTTCCATCAAGTCTCTCTTCTTCCTCTTGTGTCTGTAGTCTGTATAAGTATTGTCTCGTCCTTTTCTTTACAATAGAAATATTTTTGTGATTGATTACACATGTAGTCATATAAATACCTATTAGCAGGTATCGTACACATGTCGAATATCATCTTGAACGTTGAACGTTGAATTCTGACTGTGACCCACTGTCAAGTTGTGAGTCTGTACATATACATACAAAGGGTATAAAAAATACATAAACAAATTATTATCCGGCTAAACACACAACCACAAACAGTAGCTCTGCATTGTTCTTTCTTCCTTTTCAGTCAATTGTTCTTGTCGAGTTGGAGAAGTCAATTGCCTAGGTTTAAATGTCTCAGCTGTGTCAAAATCAAATTAGCAATCCTGTAATCATTAATAACTCCAATCTTACAGTCATCGACAAAGTTTGTTTTACATGTTTGACTCCGTATTTCCCCTTTATTTAATATTGTGTACATACATACATATGTATTGAAAACTGAAATTGTTTTCTTATGATTAGTTCTGATTGTTGCATGGTGACACTTTTTTCTTCGACTCTATACTCTGTACATACACATGTACATACAAATGTAGCTACAGATCCGCATAACGAAAGGAAATTTTCACCGGCTTAATTTTTTAATTGAATTTGATTATCCTGCTTACATGATCAGCATACACTGAATATTGACTCATCGCCGACTATGATTATCCAACTGTCAATAAAGTATTTTTACGCTGATTATAAATTCTGACCAAGTTCTTTACTCATAAATCAGCCACCAACTCTATATGCATGTAAGTACTTATAATACAGTTGATGGAGAATAGAAAATGTAAATATTATAAATATTCATCGTCTTTGTCCACATTCCATGCATATACTTAATATGTATGTATGCACGTATATTGTGTCAATACGAAAAAGTTGTGAAAGGATTTTTATTTTGCCCACTTTCCTACGATTCTTTTCTTTTTTTGAACCCGACCTCGACTTTGTTAAAAACAATGAAGTTAATTGCTCATCTGACTAGATCTTTGAGGTTTGCAGGGAACGAATTTTTTTATCAAAAAAAAAAATACAAAGTCAAAATACATGATATTATCACTATGCACATACACATTATAAATTTTAAGTCATGCTATTATGATGGTAGCATTTCGACATCAAAACACTAAAATATTAGTTGTAATAGATAACGAGATGATAATAATAATATTATAATATTATACAAAGATTATCCGAGAACTGTGAACCTTTGCTGAAGAAACCTAAAAATATTGAGCAATTAGTAATACACGTGTGACATGTGGAGATTTTAGATGTATGAGATAGTTTATCCGATGGGATAAATTTATACCTTTTAACTTTAGTTCAGTAAAAGGGAAAAAAGGAATCATGTACTTTGTTTTTATCGCCGAGCTATACATACACTATGTAGAATTGAAACACATTTACTTTGTGAACATTAATGTATTATATATATTATTTATAAGTGAACCAACATGTGTGCACATATGTAATTTTGGTGTTTTTACAAGCTTTATCATTATATGCACGCACACTATGCACTTTTTATTAGCTAATAATATGCACTGTACTCATTCACTGTACTATAAACTATACTATACTGTACTGGTTTGAACTGCCGGCAAACGCATACATGCTACAGGAATTGTGGAAATTTGGAGATTTTTAACGACTCCATCAGTATCTATTCGAAATACATGTGTACATATTTTACACATCATAACTCACAGGACAGTCGAAATGTCGTGTTTTTTCTCATAGTCTGCCTGTGAATATATGTATTGATATTATGATACTGTTGTGAGAATTCTCATTGTTCATATATATACATATGCATAGGTAGAACTTGAAAATAAAATCATAATTTTAGGGATTGTGTAACAAATATTCAATGTGCTTTTATTTTAGATATATGCATATGTATTTCTGTCCGCATAACTAAATCTTCGGCAGACACCATGTACATTGTATGTATCTAATATCTATACTGAATAGTGATTATATACATGTAGTTAAAATCAGCCTATCTTTAATAAAATGTGATGGATGAAAACAAAACCCTGGGAATTATTCATTCCAAATGTTAAATAACTTGTACACCAAGTGAGCGGTCACGGTAAATTTACCATGTTACGGATTATTTATTTTTCTCTACTCACAAAGTATTACACACTTACTTATACATTATACACTGTGTTATCCATATAATCTATTGTTATGACAAGTATAGTGTCAAGTTTGTAAGTCAACTGAAATAATGCGTGTATCATATAACCTTTTTGTTCAAAATAAAAAAAGGAGACAAAAAATATATCTTTATCCATTCACTACTAATTAAATAATATTATAATATGTATGCGACTACCTACTTGCCATTTGCACTCTGTACCATGATCATGCTTTCAGAGACGAATCTTCACACTCGTTTTAGCATATTATGCACCCATAAATGACACATAATAACGACACAACAATAATAGTACTTTGCCAAATTAAAAAATTAATTTTTTCGCGTCGTGTCCATGTCATTATGTATTGTATAATAGGAATTTCCATTCATTCAATTTACTGTTTACAAGTATTTCCTCGCATAATTTATGTATGTAGATACATATAAAATAATGGGAAGACTATAAAACCGTCTTCTTCTTTCCATATAGAATAATACGAAATTTTTTGATGAAGTGTTTTTAACTACGTACATACACGTGCACCTACCTGCTTTTACAATTAGTATTTTTGACTTGCAAATCCTACAATTTTCTTTTGTACACACATACATATTAGATATATAATACAGTTATTTCAGGATGATTTGCAGAGATCAAGATTATGTATGCTGTGTAATATACATAGCACCCTCATATTAAAGATGAAGGAAATTCAATAGCTGTAGTCATATTCCTCTTGTCCAATGCATATATACATAACGCATAACACATAATACATCCATGTATATTATTATAATCGTTTTCTTTTACTCTTTTACTGTTGTGTACGTTGTACGTAAATAAATACATACATATAAAAAATGCAGATGTATTACATGCACGCTACTAACTACTAACCCAATACAATTGAGTTATTATCGTATTTTGTGTTATGTATTCCATTGTGCATCAGTTTCAGTATATCTACGTATGAAGATGGAAGACACGGGAGAGAAATGCTGAAACTAACAGAGTAAGGAATTTATAGAAATTGAAATTGAAAACAGAGCTTATAGCTGTATAATATGTAATATGTACATATTTTATGTATACCGTAGAGTAGAGTAAAAAGACAAGATGATGTGTGTGAATTGCCAGTTTCTTCTTCTTCAAATAATCCTCTCTTGTTTACACTTCTTCACTTTCCCTACTTAAATATTTCCGTCCGACAGTTGTTATTTGTAATATACTTCTCGTTGTTCGTTCGTTGCTTATAGTTGGAGTTGGATGGATGAATGGTTGAATAGGTGATGGTGATGGTAATAGTAATAGTAATGGTACATAGATATACTATTGTAGATTGTATGTTGTGTGTGTGTGTGTGTGTATTTGCTAATATAATTGTATGTTTGAAAAGGAGAAGTTATAATTGACATTCATTTACACAGGTTCATCCTTTATCCCAGTAGTCTAACCATTAAGTGTTGGTGATGGCAGGCAAGCAGTGGCAAGCTTGGCTTATTCATATAGATATGTAGTATGTATACCACATGCATACATGGTACAGTTACGCTAGCGTGAGTAAGTCATTGCCATTATCATATAATATACAAATCGCACTGTGCATGCATACATATACATATTTCACCTACATATATTACAAAGTTTACCGTGTAAAACATGCATCAATGTGAAATATTGTAATAGGTTGAAAGCAACACAGTTTAAAGACAAAATAAAGTATATCAAAACACACCTATGTGTGCATTGTGCATATTATTGCATACACAGATAATTTTCCTGTAGTTTTCACAATTTCAACCTGCGATCGCCAATTTATCTAATATAATTTAAATTACACCCTTTAATATGTACATAATATCTATTATCAATGTTCCATTGTATTTTAAGCATTTCATTAAATAATCAGTCGAAATGGAGAGATTTCTGTATACATAATATGAAACTACGAAAAATGTTACGTTTCAACAAAAATCGCGTTGAATTTTCGGAACATTCCGGTTGTCCATTTCGAATTTCACCAGTATTCAATATTCAATCAATAAATGATAAATCCTGTATAGAAAATTTCAGCGTGAGACAACTATTAAATAAATTCAGTACATGTAAAAGGCATAGTTGTAAATGATGGCAAGTCTTTGAAATTAGAAGACAGCGTGACTAAATCACAAAAATTTAGAATATTGCGTTAAAACTGGAGGTTAATGCAAGTTTATGCAAGTTGAAGGGAAACTTAAGTCGAGCTGAATGCGTGTGGTGTGTTCTTGACGGGAAAAGAAAACGAAGATTCTCCTAGTAGTGAAGTTTTGTCGTCGTTCTCCGCTGATTAAATTTGTATGTAATATGCAATGTGTAATGAGTAATGAGATGTGAACGAACTCACCCTTTGTGATTTATCGCAATCCCATATCAAGAAATCATCCACAAATGCACAAAAGTAAGACTCCTGTACTAATCATACGGACATCAGACATGTAAGTATAAGTAGGTAAGTACATACCTATATTTGTAAACAACTATGTATAAACGTGAACAATCAAAAGTGAAGCGAAACTACAAGACTACACACAATTATGCTACGACTTACGTACTCACACTCACTTCCCATCAGTTGCAACCGTTTGTAATATCATAATAATACATAATACATACATATAACAGGTAAGTTTTTTCAGTAGTTTTGCATTACGCAGCATGCACAAATATAACGTATGTATGTGTATGTATACATTATGTATACATATGGGTATGGGTAAATACGTATCATGTGTGAAATTGTTGTGTGTTCTAAGGAAACCTCATCATAATGCACACATAATAATATAATAACAACAATTGTCTAGTTTAAGTGTAAGCTGTAACATGTATAATGGTCAAGATTGGCAAACGGATCATCGCTTTTTTGTCGTTGACGTTTCGTTGTTTGTTTCTTTGTTGTTTCCAACGACATACAACTTCAACATGTGTATCAAAAAACGTTTCAGTTCAAGTGTCAAGAGGTACGTATGTATTTATTGTAGAATACATATATGTATTACTGCTACACGTTACCTTTTACCTTGTCACTTGCCACACAGTCAAGTCAAATCAAGTCAGCAACAATAATAGTCAATGTTATAGATACTTTTCCATTCAAGCCAAAAGACAACATTGTCCACGCACTACAGCTACATACACAACAGCGGTTTACTGACCAAGCGACTTTGTTGCCAAGGCACAAATTATTTCGAAGTTCTAGGTGTGTATTATGTATACTGTATACATAATACATACAATGTATGTTATGCTTGCTCCACTGACTTTAAGTCTTCGTAAATAAGCGCCGTCGTAAGGCGACAATTAAAATACAATAGGGTATTATAACAAGATTATTCTATACCAATAAGATGTACATAATACATAACTACAATCCACACTGCATGTTGTATTTGTAGTCCTATGTACATATTCACCTTTATTTCATTCAAAATCCCACCTCTGCTCGTGGTGCTCGGAAATAAAAAACTCTGACTTCATACATTGTGACAATCTTGTCACTTTTGGTTCTTGGATCACATTTGTATTGTATTTGTACATGTACATATATATTTGCAGTTAAATCTCGAGTCTCGGGAATAAGGACACTAATTATTCTACAAAGTCTGGCTATATAAAGAATTGTCAGATTTCGAAACAAGAGTGAAGATGACCAAGTTTATGTTTAACGACAATGATAACGTACATATGCATAGATTTGCTTTCTTTTCTATTTTCTATACTATGTAAGTACATGTATGTATATTTCGTATTGAGTGTAAGGAAGGGTTCGACTCTTTACGATGAGTGTAGAAGAAATTAAAGAACAATTAACGTTTGCATTTTTATACCTCAAACGTTTTCGATTTCTTTTACATTTTTACATAGATTTATTATGTATGTATTATGTATGCATGCTCATTTACTCAATTTTACTTTCAGCCTGCTGTGTACTTCGTAGTTAACAAGTACTTTTTATTTAAAAATTCATTAAATATTTTTCAGTCAAAAACAATCATGATTAATTTGAACAGTGCTTAAAAGTCCATTGTGCTTGCCTGTGTGTGTGTGCAAGTACTTAAGTCCACACCTACACAGACATGCATACATAATGTATGCTTATGTCTATGAATAAGGAAGAGCTTATTGCAAATTGTACAAATTGGACCCGCTGAGAAACATATTTTTGCGACCGTTAAGGCCCACGGAATGCCCAATCCCATGAGTTGGACAGTTCAAATTGACTTACTTACTACATGCCGGATATGCACTTTGTTTTGCATGACAATGACAATTGGTAGATTGAAGATTGGCCGTAAGTACATAATACACCTATAGAGTGTGTAGATACAAGATATCCACAACCGATTATTATCACGTGTAATATCAAATGTTGTTCAATTATAGTATGTAATTTGATATTTTGCAAATGTATCTAACAATATAAAAGTATTGTACATACTACATACATATACAAGTTTTGATATGCATGTTTAATGCATTCATTATTGTTCTTCTTCATGCTGAATGATATGTATATCATACGAGTCATTTTGGACCTGACACTTGTACCTGATTTTGTTTCGATTCCTTGACCGCTAAATATTATTTACTTTAATATAATTATCCAATGTAATGTGCATGAATCTAGTGTATCTTATTCCTATACCTTGAATTTTTATGGATGCAAACGCCTCATGCTGTTCCTCTTTCTCTTCTTTCATTGTTGCACTTAAATACATTGTGCTTTATACACTCTCCATAACATAGATATTAGATATTCACTCTCATCTAAACCTGGCATGGCAGAACATTGTAATGATAAACGGAAAACAGAGAAGCCAATTGCAAGTTATAATACGATAGTCATAAATGTTTGCTATGTATGAGAATTATGATATGCGTAAACATATGTATAATAATATTCATAACTACCCACAGTGACAATACAGCCCACATAAACTGCATTCGTATTTCTTATACTATACATCTTCATTTATGCATGTATTATTCAAAAATCGTAAACTGTGTAAGTCACAGGTTTTTATTCTGTCAAATTTGAAACAAGTAACAATAATAAGTAATAGGAGATTCTAGAGTTATAATAGACTGCAGCAATAACAAAAATTATGGTATAAATTAATGCAATTTTAATTCCATGACGCGTTACTAACTTCCATGTAAATATGCGTATATACCTATATCAAAGTATCAACCGTTAATGAACTTTATTACAAATGAACCTTCCAAACTTTGATCAACAGAAGCTACATATGTATGTATATAACCACAGATAATTTTTCTCTCAGGAATTTAAACGACAGTACAGATGCACATACATATAAATAAGAAGTACATACAACATAAATACCTGCATATTATTGTCACTGCAAACGAAAAACATTGTCAAGCACAATGAGCACTAATGAAAGTGGAATAAAACGTTCGACTACTTGAAAATCATTGTTTGTTGTCGTCTGTATAATGAAGAGGAGGACAGGAATTTTGCCCGGGGCATGTATGTATAAACATAAACATTCAAATTGTAGTTTAATATCATCCGTACGTCCGGAAACTATAGAGGCCCTGCTTTGAAATACCTGGCACTTTCGCTGCGTGTAAGTAATAAGCTACGTACAAAGCTTTACTCGTGCTCACAATCAGTAGTGGCTGCAAGTCACCAAATAAAAAAGTACTTGTGCATTTTTAGCCTCTCGGGCCCCAGCTCCTGCTTTATTTTTCGCAAAGTATCGAAGAATCAGAAGAATAGCTCCTTATATTAGGTTGCTCACAATGTCAGACATTAGGAAAAGAGGATTCTAGATTTTAGAGATACAGATATCATAGCATCAATATTTTTAATGCGTTGTCGAGGAACTAGATGCATTGTACATAAAATGTACAAGAGGATAAATGTGCTAATTTCCAAATTGTGACTGGTATAAGCACAGGCAGAAATCCTCATAGTTTGATTCCTTCTTGACTCGACTATTCTAATGACTGTATTCCAACTTCGATCATTAAAGCCATTGTTGTGGTATGCAAAAATGGTACAACTCAATAGCTGTAGCTGCATTATGCAGATTTTAAGTGTTCTTGAAAAACAAGATAAAAGCTAAGGCTTTTACACAAATGTGTACAAACAGCGGAGGAATTGAGCTGAAGACTCAGACTGACTTGAGACTTGAACATATCGTTATTATTTCTTTTTCCAATAGATGCAACTTGAGAATTGAGCTTACTTACACTTTATGTATAATGAATATATGCATATACATACATTGTGATGCAAAACTTTAAAGACTTTGTTACTTATACACTTAAATTGCTGTACAGTTTTCACTCGTCTACGCATGGAAACATAAACAAGTATACATGCAGTTCAAGTAATTCAAGTATCTTGTAATTTTTTAATGTTTACACAAAGTTTTTAATAAAAAGTTACAAATATTACACGGAAAAAGTTTGATTTTCATCATCAAAAAGTCATTCGTGAGCACATACAAAAATATTGTGAATAAATACTCAGTGCACATATTTTTCTTATAGGTTAGTAGACTAATTCTATAACAAACCAAAACAAATTGAGAAAAAACAATTAGACAAAAGACAAAATATGTTAGGAAACCCACAAATTTTTGTGTGTATTCAATATAAAAAATGACCAGTATCATAACTAATTAGGATTACTTAACATGAGATCCATGTCGCAGAGTAATTAAAATCATAACATGTCGAGTGTAAACTAATCTCTGGTCTCCATAGGTCAAAATTTGACAGGTTTCGATATGCATCGTACATCGTACACAATGTACAACAAAGTTTGAAGAATTGTAAAAAAACATGCGAAATGCATTAGTTTTGTACATAAATGGTAACATTTTACAATGAAATGGAAAATACCACAAAGAACATCGTGCACTGATATGTTACAGTAATACAACCATAATATTATGGTAAGGCATGTAGACTGCAGTTTCACCATCACCATCTCCTCAACTAGGTAATCATCAATATCGAGACGATTTTGATGATGCTTTATGCATATTGACAGTTACAAACAGAGACCAACATTGTTAGCAATGGAGCAAAAGTGCTCAAAAAAATCAACCACCTATTGATCTCAAAATGTAACAAGCAACAAGGAAAACTATACTAAAGGACAGTTGAGATTTGATACCCAAACATGTTCAAAAACAAACAACTAATCTTTGAGAAAAAGAGAATGAAATTGAAATTGAAATGGAAGAGGAAACTCCACCAAATCTCAGAGCTCGATAATCCTACATGTATGTATACATGTGTAAAAAATGTACTGTACATATTCTTGTTCTTATGTAAGAGTCCAAAAAAATGAGAGCTAAATGAGAGAAAAAGGTGATCATGTGCATCCGCGGTGTACTACAAAGATGTTACATTATGCATTACAAAACAACATGCATTTAATAACCATAATAACGTCATTATGTACTGTATAATAATTTTTAACGCGAGCTCGGCGGTTGTGGGACATAAAAACTATTTATAAAAAAATCACAGAGGTGCGATATGTACACATATAAAAATGGCACAATTATGATTATTTTTTTAACTGTACAAAACAGAGACAGTATAAGAACAACTACAGTCCAGCGGTTTTTGATGCAACTGCAAGTTATATGCTATTTGTTGTGTATAATATTGCAGAAGGTTTGACAGTTTATAAAAACCAATCAGAGACTAATGTTAATAGTAATGACACCTACTCGCAGTCTATTACACACATCATATATTATTATGTGACTTACGTGTAAGAATAAAATAAAATAATTCTAGCAACCCGTACACATCATTAAATATCGAGTTAAATGAATTTTTGAAAAGAATTGACACATATTTTGTACGTGCATAGTTGTTGTTCACAAACAAAAACAACAAGCATACTACATATGCCTGCGTTTCCATTTTCCGTCTAGGTATGACATTTGAACAGATACGAAACAAAACCTACTAACCTACCTCACCTTTTTGTTTCGTTCGAGTTTAGACGAATTACAGATACCGTCAGTGTTATTAGTTATTACTCCTGCCTTTTCACACATACACATACATATTTAATATTTACATTTATATTTTCGCATATACATATTAAAATGACTCACGTCCATTGTTTCGCTTCTTTAATTCCGTTTGTACCAACTTCAGTAATACTGATGAATACCAAAAAGATTTGTAAGGGCGAAGGTACGAGAAACCGACAGTCCTCGTCACGATATTTTTTCTGGAGGATGCCAATGGCATAGAAGGATTCATTAGGGGGTAGGTTCTTTGAAACAACGAACAAAAAAAATCCCTCCCCATTAAGGGGGGGAGGGGGAGGGGGTGTCAAACCGAAATCGCCAAAACATGAAATGTTCCCGACACTTTTCCCACGAACCTATAAGAGCTACTGGAGATTTTATTAGTGGAATCTCTTAAGTAAAGACCACTACTGAGGATGATTTTTGGATTTCCCGAAATTCGAAAAAACATGGGTTTTACAGCAGGTCAAAGTTGACCCTTTTTCATTTTTCCGTATTTTTCGACTTTTGGACAAATGTTCCCCTCACTTTTCCCACGAACTGGTAAGCTCGACCAAACTTTTTATTGCATGAATCACTTACCTAAGGACCCCTACTGAGGTTGATTTCTGGATTTCCCGAAATTCGAAAATACACGGATTTTACAGCAGGTCAAACTTGATCTTCAGTTTTGACTGAAAACCTATTTTTTATCTACTTTTCGCTAAAAAGTAGGGCATATTGCACATCAATAGAAAGATCTCGTCGAGAAGAGTCGTTTCCTGTTG